>JAAXYX010004980.1:0-11515 GCA_036851915.1 Ptenothrix huangshanensis | reverse complement strand
AGACGACAGGACATGATTTACCATTAGCATCCACATTAACATTTTGCTGGTTACATTCCGTAGGCAATCAGAGGCACAGAAACGCAACAGCAATAGCATCAGCATCAGCATCAACATCACTATAGCCTATAGTCATCTGAACAGCTTAAATATTCAACATTTGCATATATGTATGTATGCAAGTTCAATAACGTCGAGCTAATATAAACTGCAATGAATCACAAGTATAAAGAAGCATAATGAACATTATCCTTACGTCAGTATTTCTGTGCAGATATTCCCACTGTTTACTCACATTGCATTGTCAAACAAACAAAACAAAGTGAAGTTTGACGTTGGCTTTGGTTTTGGCTTTGCTTTGTGCTTTGAGTAAAAGGTACAGTTCACACTCATAAACTACCTACACTGTAAAAACGGAAGCATCTTAAAATAGGAAAAATGCTTTTAAAGCGCTAAAAGTCTATTCGTATTTTGTATAATTATGAACTCAATTAGGATCAATTTTAAGGTTATGTAAGCGCATTAAAAGTGCATCCATCTTGGGCTACGAAATTTCATCTTTTAGATAAAATTTAGGTCAACCTGAGATGCATTCTAACTGCGTTCATAATTATGTAAAATAATAGGTTTTTGGGGTTTTACACGCACCAGTTTTTACAGTGTAGTAACTATTATAGCGATAGCCACTAAAAACCATAGCAGGAAAGTTTTATAAGGAGGCAACAAAGTCAAAGTCAAAGTGGAGTAAGAAGCGACAATGGAAATTCAAATCCAAAGCCACAGCTTAGTTTACTCCACCCGACGTCACCGTCACCGACCGTCATACAGTCATCCTGGTTTGGACTTTGGTTTTGATCTTGTGAAAGACACTTCGACATTCGATGCAACTCACTGAAAGACTGAAAGCCAAAGCAAAGCCAAAGTTAAAGCAGTGACTGCAATGAAAAAGAATGCAGTAGAGTACTACAACGCAATGCACTGTGATCTGCACTGTGCATTGCAGTCAAAGTCGAACGCAATGAAATAGAATGGACGAGGAAGGAAGGGAAGACGAACCCATGTAGCCGTCAGCATGACCCATCATCGTAATAATAATATTATTATCATAATGTCTTATTTGGCTCAAGTTTTTCTCCACATCCATCCACACATTCTGTGTCTGGGTGTCTTCTATGTGTTCTATCCTTCTATGTATGTGTTCCCAGCCTCCTAGGTCTTTCTGTCTCTCTCTCTCTCTCTCTCTCTCTCTGCCAGTCTCCTTCGAGACAGAGTGTTTGACTTGTGGATTGTAAATTGTAAAGGCTCTTTCCACATTTTTCCTTCACCTTCTTCGTGTTCTGCTGACTTAGACTTACCTTATGAACTTCTTTAAGAGCGGCATGGTTTTAAGTTTTAAATTTAAATTTAATGACAGTTTCTCTACCCTAGGGTTATTTGTTATTTGGTTATTATATACAAAACAGGATTTTAGGGACATATTTTATGAAAAATGGTGTATACTTTTCTTCCTCCACACTGGTGCTGGTTCTGGTGCTGGTTCTGGTTCTGGTGCTCGGTCTCTTAAGTCTGTGATCTCGATCTCGATCTCGATCTCAGCTGGCTCTTACTCTTGATTCCTCTGCTGGATCAAGTGATCCTTCCGTTGCCTTGTAACAACGTTGTAGCAAGAAATTTTGAATTCTCAATTCAAAACGATTGCAATTATTATTGCTGTAGTTGTGTATTATTTATTTGCCTGTTATTCTTTTCTCTGACCGAAAAGGTTGGGATAGATACTCTGCCTTGAAGTGCCTTGTGCTATATGTACATATATGTATGTAGTTGTAGGACGGTAGGAGTTTGTTTAAAGCTTGAAAGGTCTGGCCAGTGCCATGCCATGCTATGCCAGTTGGTTTTGGTTTTGGATTAGGATTAGGAATAGGATTTGGAAGTTGAAGTTACTTGGAGTGGTTGGAGGGTTAAACGGAAATCAGTGGGAGTAAAGTAAGTGAGTAAGTACGCTAGTTTCATGTTAATGTGGATAGGTAGGTGGTACGTTGTAAGTTGTAAAGTAAGCAGAAACTCTGAACTTTTGCAAAGCTTTTTCTTCCTCTGGCTTTGGCTTTGGCTTTGGCTTTGGCGTTGGCATGGGCTCTACTTTCCTTTCGCTAATCTTTCCTTGTAATCACCGTCATTTCACATGTCAACACCTGCAACATCAAACATTTTCAATTTCGAAACAGTCCAACCCAAAGTCCTCTTTCCTAAGTCTTCTTTCCTCCTCGTGACTCCTGACTTGAGCTTGGGAAGCTTTTCGGTATCGGTTTGTATTAGTATCTCCAATCCAGATCTTTTTTTCTGCATTTCGAGTTTTTTTTATTATTGTATGAAGAGTACGTGTGCGACACTTCATGGGCACTTGGCATACGTTAGCATGCATGATGGCCATGGTTTGGTTGCTTCATTTGATATTGTTGAGTGTAAAAAAGACCGAAACACAGTACAGATGCAGCCTGTAGTGGTAAGTCTGGCCTGGCCTGGTCTGGTTTGGTTTGGTCTGGCAGTTCCATGCAGATCTGTGTCATGCTATAAATACAAAGCATATCTGTATTACAATATTGCACAGAGGTAAAGTTTGTATAAGTTCCTTCCTATATTTATAATGGCTCAATTTCATGGTGGAGGATTACACTTGAAGGATGAACGGAAAGAGATTATTATGATAAATATGTTAAAATGCTAAAAACTGAAATTATCTCGTTAGTTGGATTTTTTGGGTAGGTGGGCTGCTTCTGGTCTTTGGTGGCATTTTCGCCTTTTTTTATTTTTCCTTTTCGCTCTCTTCTCTTCACGTCTGCTCTATTTGCTCTTCCTCTTCTGGTTATTTTTCTAAAAACAAAGCAACTGTGCTGATGACATCCGTCCAACTTCCAGTCAGTTATGATTTGCTTTTTTGTTTGTACTTTGCTCTGCTCGGTGAACTTTTTCTGCTTTTTCCTTTTAGCACTCTCTCGTCCTTTTTATAATCATAATTTTTCGACGTTCATAAAATAAATGGATGATGCTGATGCAATGCTACCTGCTTCCAACCAGTCTGGTCTGGGGTCTACTGTGTAGATACGGATAATTGCATGTATGACTAGTGCCGATTCCTGATTACTAATACACTCACTGTCGAACTTATGACGCTCACTCTGACTCTGACGTTAACTATGATGCTGATGCTGGGAAGCTGAAAGTCCTCAAAATGTCACAGACAGGATTAGCAGGAAGTGTGCATGTGTGTGGGATGTGTATAGATCCCTCATGTATAATAAACAAAAAGAATGGAGTTTCTGTAGTTAGTACGAGTACGTGGTATTTAAGTAGTTCTCTCTCTGGTCGTCTTTGTCTTTGACTATGTCTATCAGCTATGCTTATCCACAGTTTATCAAATCTACTAAATGAGAACTAGCAGACATGACAGGGCAAGAGCAAGAGCTAGTGCATATGAGTAATAATAGTACACTGGAAAAACTAACGAATCTTAAAACACATAAAAAAATGCAAAGGCAAAAAAACCTGCTCGTATTTTGTAGTAAAATTATGAACGCAGCGTTTTAGATGTACTTTACGTAAACTAGAAATGCATTCTGATAGAATTCGCAATTAAATAAAATCCTAGGTTTTTAGTCTTTTAGTAGCATCAGTTTTTACAGCGTATGTGGTATAAAATACAGTCAGTTTTTAATGCACAGTGACTGGCCTGTGTTATGTTATGTTATGTTATGTTATGTGAGCTGACTCAGTTATCTATTAGCGTTAATCAGAAGTCATAGACGAGAAGAGACTTTATTCGTATATTTTTATTTATCTGTTATTACTGTCATTGTCTGATGGGTGGGTGGGAGAGTGAGTGAGTGAGTGAGCGAGCGAGCGAGTGAGTGAGTTAGTGATGATACATTCATATGCAGTGCAATGGTAATGGACTCACAATCAGTCGAAATAGTAAATTGAAAATGCCACCAAAGTATAGAAAGATAGAAAGATAAGACGTATTTATGCGTCCCTAAGTAAGCAGAAGTACCTACCACACCACCATGACTAGGATATAATATATTGTATAATTGTATTGCAGTGTGCCTCCGTATAAGTTGGTTGTTGGCACCTACACCCAGAGTACCTTTATGCCTTTGTTAAAATCCTCTANCCTACACCCAGAGTACCTTTATGCCTTTGTTAAAATCCTCTACTATATCCCCTTCAGTCACTGAACTAGAGGTAAACATATTAAAGCTCGGATGAGTGGACAGTGGACAGGTAGAATCTGAAAAACCATAACTAGGTAATGCCTAAATACCTGGCACAATAACAATATCCACATCCATCTAGGTAATCAAAGGGTAGTGGTAGTGTATTGTAATGGTAATGGTAATGACATGGATAGATAAACACATTACTGGATACATTAATGCATCACAGATTTCAACTTGAATATGAACCGAGTAAACGTTACGGAAACGAGCATTACGTATGTATTAGTAGGGACATAGGAAAGGAAATGAGAAGCCAAGGAGACACAGATCACTACCACACACCACACCATACCACGGGAAACACAATCGAACAGAATGGATGGATTGGAAATGGAGCAGGAGCATTTCACATGATGATAAATGCCATTAGCATTTTATAGCTTGTGAGATGTGATTGTGACCAAGGCTACTAACGATAAATAGTACGGCAACGACAACGACCAAGGAACTTCGGTGCTCCCGTCCCGGCCTTGCCATTGTCCTCTTCGTTCTATTATGTATAAAATATGTATCCAGTTCTGACTCTGGCTCTGACCATGGCCCTGTCCTTGCCTGCATTAACTTTAACTAGCATTAACTAACGGAGGATTAGTATCGACATCGACTCCAGATATAATTATCTACCACAAACTTTCAACACAGCAAACAAATTACAGGCCAGACCAGACCAGAGCAGAATAGACCGTCACTCCTTGATCGGGTCTCATCTCATCTGATCTCGGATGAAATGGGAGCAAATGGAAGTCAAATCAAGTGAAAGCAAAAGACTGTTAATGTTGTATGTCTTTAGGTATGTACATATATGTAGGTATATGTAAGTGCTCACTATGAAATATGAAGTCAAATGTGAAATTAGAGTTGAACAAGCTTGATCAGGATTGGTATGACGATTATCTGGTACTGGTATTGGTATTGATATTGGTATTAGTATTGCGAATGGAATTGGCGTGAGGATATCATGTTTTCAACAGACCAATAAGTATCTGTATTACCAGTGCTTTGTCTTGTCGTCATCGACAACTGTAAATTGTGCTGGGAAGGGAAGACAGTGCAGTGGCAGGGAATAGAGCCATGGTCATGATTAAATACAAAATAAATCGGAATCGGGACGGGACCATACCGTAGGCGTGGGCATAGTCTAATAATTCTAATACAGATACAGGCTATAATGCTCCATCCTTTCTATCCCATTTCTAATTCACACCAACTTGTAACTTGCATGTAATAACCCAATTGAAGAAGCAGACGTGGAGTCTCACTCCTTAAAGTACATAGCAGTCTACAAGTACACTCTCCAAAATACCATGTTATTTTAAATTCTTACTTCCCTCTTCTAACTCAAAGGTAAGAAAATAGGTACAAATTATTGAAATAAGATGATCAGTTTTTACGGTGTAGGTACATACAACTGATCGTGGGGTAGGTATTTCCACATCCATAAGTCTTGAGTCTTCACAGGGTAATATGCTCGTAGGGATTTCGGAGATAAATATGTAGATGATTAAGGTTTTGTCTCGATCATAGTTTTGTTCTTGGTCTTGTTCATGATCTTGCCTTTGGTATGTGCCTATGGGAAAGAATAATAAAGTGGAGGTGTTGGGTGCACTTAGTCAAAACAAGTGATTAGATTCCTCTGTTCTGTCTGTATAGAGGTAGTCGTCGTTGGTTTCGTTTAGTTTTCTTAGAGTTTGTGCGCTGCTGTGTGGCAGTCGTTCTCGTTCTCGTTCTTGTTGTGGATTGTGGAAACGTTGAGACTTTGAGATTCAGAGCGTCAGAATTTTTCGGCTGATGAGGAAAGTAAAAAGGAAGAAGAAGAAAGAAAAGGAGGAAAAGGCCACAGAGCCAGAATGAGGATGAGAATGAGAATGAAGTATGAGGTAAATAGTAAAGTAAAGTAAAGCAAAGCACAGTCAAGGAGGAACAGTAACAACTTTGAGGCAAAAAACGATACCGTCCAATCTTCCCAATTACCATTGACATTTACTATAATAATAGCATGATAATATAATGTGGCACAAGGGATAGACTTGAAGAATTTCATAGATGTACACAGAGGCACATACCACACCACACCATACCATACCATACCATACCATACCGACACCTTAAATGTGTAGATATTGATACTGTTACTGTACTGTAAAGGCATGGCATTTGTACTTTACTAATATACCTTGGGCTTTGGGCAGGTAGGGAATACAATATAGAGCAATAGAGCAGAAGAGAATAGAATTCCGAATGGCTTTATCTTCAAGCGTCCCGTGAGTCGGCCGAGTTTTCCTGTTCAATCTTGTTCTTCTTGCTCTTTCCGTGTTGTCTTGTTCGTGTATAGTGGTAGTGTAGGTATCTGTAGACTGCGACGGCATCCATGCTGCACACTGCACCGCATCCGCCTTTCATCCTCTGTGTGTACATAATTACAGCTATGTGTAAACATAGGTAGGTACCTGTGTATATACTTATTTGAATGGGATACGTAGTGTTGTAGTAACAAGTTAGTGAGTTCGTTCCATTGCATAATTGCATTGGTTTAAGTTTTAGCCTAGTGTTGGTTCGGACGTTAAGATGTTCTCTTGCTCTTGTGAGGTGATGTTTATGGGAAATACCTTCCTCCTGTTTCTCTTTCTATTTCACTTGTTCTCTCCGTCTCCACTTGTTCTCGTCTTCCTTGCTCTATTCTAGCCAAACAAAACACTTTATGAAAAGTACGTTAGACTAGACTTATTATCTGGACTGGTGAGTCTGGTGCTGGTCTGGGTGTAGGAGGTACTGGTTCCCATTACACTATTTATTACCATTAGCTTAATAGCTTACATTTCCATCTACTACCATTACTTACATTATTCTCTGAAATCTGCATCGCTTTCTTAGTACACTTGAAGCTACAAATTCAATTAGTCAATGAATTAACGCATCATGTAATTCAGTAATTCGCTGATTTTATCCTGAGGAATGAAAGACTTCATTTTTCATTTTTTTGGAAAAATGAATTCAACGTGGGGAAAGGAAGTTTATTGATTGCTGGTAACTGGTATTTGGTTATTTGGTTATGCATGGAGTGGTAAGGTACTGATGTGAGATTTGGGAGTGAGTGAGAGACTACTTACGATTACGACGTTACCATTATTGTTTTGCCTAGGGCAAACTCATCGACTTTAGTTTTATTATATTATTGCTAGTTACTCGGTATTTATGTATATCTGTAAAGTTCGTCTAATCGTAAGTAGGAAAGTATATTCCAGTATACTACCGCTGCTACCATCATCATCATCATCATCATCTTGAAACCAGGGCAGGCTAGGGCAAAGCAAAGGGAAAGACAAGGCAGTGGCTTTGAGACTGACTGATCGTAAGACTGAAGCGAGGTGCTATAAAAAAGAAGAAGAATCGGAATGTTTATTATGCTATTATTATTATGCTATCTGCATCTACAGCTCACTTTTTATCTTGCGAGACATACGGTTAACTTTATCGCTTTCCTTATCCTTATCATCCTCATCTGTATCCTCATCCTTATCCTTATCCGTCTGCTATCAACATCAACCATCACAAATTATCTGACACAAGATTTAAACATTATCGATTGATTGATACCATCTTACCTTACTTTACTTTGCTTTCCATTCCATTCCATTGCTTTGCTAGTTACTACGTTCCGCACTCTTTCTCTTTCCATTACAGATTGCAGTACCAAGTCCATAAATCCTGTGCCAATGCCAATCCCAAGAAGCCAAACACAATCCCCTACTGTCTACTAGGCAGGCCAGGGAGTTGGAGTTACTGTAGTAATTGAATGGCAGAGTACCTAGTTTACATGCAATTACGTACATAGAGAGAGAGTTCCTGTTCCTATTCCTATTCCTATTCCTATTATTCTATCCATTATTCCATTCCCACTTGGTCCACGTCCCGCTGTCCTATCCAATGTCAACTCTGAGCAGAGTGCAGAAAGTATAATAATAAATAATAAGTAATTTATGCCTCGATAAAAATATGTAATAGGTATTTTATATGGGTCCATATAAAATAGAAAAAAATTGCTGGACGTCAGAGTTGAAGTGGTCGATGCTACATAGGTACATAGGTATGCTGATTCTGAATACTGATTATATTCCACTCCATGTAATGGGTCGCGATACGATACGATACGATACGATGTGATGCGATGGGATGCGATGGGATGCAATTCTACATCCACTTATCTATAGTCGAATAGTCGAAAATATTAAATGTTTTTAAAGGTAATGTATGTTTTTAAGCAGTGTAGTGTGCGTCATCATAATCGCTAGTAAAGATAGCTAGTTACAACGACAACGACCACTACTTATCTATGTTTATCACAACTTTACTGGTAGATTGGACTTGGAGTTGTTCTCGCTCTTGTTAGTAAAACAAAAACAAAACCAAAGGCAAGGCAAATGTTAGTTCAGTCATCAGTGCAGTCCCCCTTAAATCTTCTGGTTCGAATGACAATCACAATGCCAATTGACAATGAAAAGAAATAAGATTAAATGCGGCAAAAGCCTCTAATTCACGTGCAATTTACAGGCTTTCAGATAAACTCATCTGCCCAATGGTACTTAAAGATTTATACCATACAATATAAAACGGTGGATAACTGGAAATGGCTGAAAAGTTATTTGACGTTTTATGTAAAGTATATACAGGACAGGAGAAATATTAGAATTGGGATAATAAATAAATATTAGTATTAGACATACATAGGTATATAAATACTTATACGGCAATATCTCTACAGATTTCGTGTTCCTGAACCTTTACAACGTTTGACCTTATGTAACTTTTCGGAACATGATCGAATCCAAGCGCATCCCAATCCCATATTCCTATCGAATCATAGCGTATCGTGTATCGTATCACACGGTATCCTACCGGTGTGGGTAAAAGGGAAGGTAACGTGGATAAAATAAAAGCCGGTGGGTCCTTACTCGTACTTGTGCCTTGTGTATAATTTCCATGTGTACCGGGGATTCAGAATGAGACTCTTGGAGGATATAGGGATCACCAGTAGGGAATTTGGCTCAAGCTATACTACTATATACTGTACATATGACTATATAGCTATGGGCATGGGCTACGGCGAAAGAGTGGATCTATGGGTATACGAAGGGAAAGGGCAGGTGAGTTTTCGTTTTCGTTTTCGATTTTCGACGGGGAAGACATAGACATTTTTATAATAGGGAAAAAATTGAAGGGTAGAACAATTTAGGGAATTCTTTCACTTCCAATGTTCTTGAGAAGAAATAGAATTGGAAATCCAAATTCCAAGTATAGCCCTCCCACAGTTTTGCTCTCCATTCATATGTTTAGGCTAATATTCTATACGACTAGTTTAAGCTAAATAGACATTGCAATGCTTAATAGGACTTGAATATACAACTAACTTTCGTACACTGTAAACGTTACTAGAACTAGTGTACTTAAACCAAGCCAGTACAATATACATACGTGTTGGTATACTATAGCAGGAAAAACAAGAAGGAATCGTTCAGGTAAACTTGAACGTCGTGGAAGGGCTTTGATTTTATTATTATATACCTATACCTAGGTGTATATATATACGATATATATTGTGTGTCTGTGTATTTAGTTGTAGTTGTAGCTGTCGTTGTCGTTGTCGTTGTATTATTAAATGTCTGAGGTCTATTAAATATATGGTCATGTTATGGTCCTCTTTATACTAGTGAAGAAAAGCTACCTCAAGAGTGAGATGCAGTTGTATAGTCATAGTCATAGTCACAGTGTGGTTGTAGTTGTAGTTGTAGGGGAGCTTAAAGGAGAGGATTTTGTAGTTCACATTAGAATAAAAGAATAAGAGGTTTTCCCTTGCCTTGTCGGTTCGTTTCGGTTCTTATCATCTTACTTCTTATTCTAAATTCTAATGTTTTAAACCTCCTTCCAACAATACCTTGCAATACAAACTACAATACACTTCACAGCCAGATACAGATACACTCACTTGGCTTTCCTTTGGCTTATTTACCTTTGACACTAACGCTTGTCTTCCCTTTCCAATCATAAGTGCATACAACTGTACATTGGTGGTGGTGGTGGTGGTGCAGCTTCTAGTAATAATAATAATAGGTACCTATGCACAACTACACTACAACGACAACAAGAATCAGACTGCAATTGCAGAATATGTACACAGAGGTGCACCTATACATACCTACTATATATAAAACGTTAAAAGCCACTCTTGCATACCAATTCCTACCTCGGTTAAAACATAGCGAGAGCGAGCCTTTTGTCCCTTTTTATTTTTCAATGTCAATTGTGTCGATCATCAACAGCAGAAGCAATAGCAACAACAACGTCAACAGCCTAACTGAGCGACGTAGTTTGTATTGTATTGAATTGTAGGCAGAGTTAGAGTGGAGTGGAGAGTATAGGTATGTATATCTATAGATGTAACTACATATATATTTATGTCATTCTATCCTAGTATTGAACAGGGAACAGTGAACAGTCTACAAATTCTAACTATAAGTTATGATGATAGTAAGGAGTGATAGGCAGGTAGATATGCCCACTCCTGATGCTGTATTGTATTGAATAGACGGATTGGTTTGGATTTATCTGTGGATACGTTTATGTAGGCAGCTACTTAGTTTCTCTTCTTGTTTCATTCTCCTGTCTTGGCTGGACTTGACTGTCAATTGTGCTAGTAATTGTCAAATATAAATATAAATATCCACAGTACCATCCACAACAATGACGAGTATAAAGGCAGCATCAGGAGCACTAGCTAGAGTCGCACGGCTCCCCTCCCCCCACAATAAAACTAGAAGAATGTCAACGTCAACGCATCGCCAACGTTCTCCTTTTCAGAATCAGAAATACCTACCGCTAGAATCTGAATTAAGCCATAACTTCACCGGAAAATAAACACAAATATAAATACAAATACCAACGCCTTCATACTTGTATTTTATTCATCCTTCAAATTTCGGATTAGACGAAGAAGACGATGACGATGACGATGACGATGACGATGACTTCATATTCTGATTCACATGAAATGTATTTACCTAGCTATACATAAAGGGCGGAAGAATAGGAATCGGAATGCAGTGCAGTGTACAGTGTACAGTACAGGATAATAAAAGGAAGGTATACGTATTATGTACGTGAACGTGAAGTCTAGGACATTACAGATTACAGTCAATTGCACGTCAATTTGTATGTACGGAAGGGTATGTGTTCTTTTCCCAACTCCC
>JAAXYX010004979.1:0-11517 GCA_036851915.1 Ptenothrix huangshanensis | reverse complement strand
TGTCACTATGGAGGGTGGGTAGGTAGTATTGAGAAAGTATGACAAGTGATGATTTAGGGTAGGTGGGTCCAAAAATTCGAAAAATTTGATGATATCATTTGTGAACGCTCCCTTATTCGTACATCTTTTTGTATTTCATCGCGTTTCAATGATTCCGATTTCTATTTTGTACTATCTGACCCCTTTCCGGTGTCCGGTTAAGCCTCCGTTCTGAAATTTCAGGATCACGTTTGGTTTGGTACGTTGGTGAGATTATTAACTCGCTAACTAATGTTGTACCTCGATCTACCACCAGCACTTCAATAATTATTATGTCAGCAGGTAGGTAGTGTTTGAAAAAACAGAATTTTTAAACCTACGACGTATCCAACTTGTTTTTTTCAACCTTCAACAAAATGGAAGTTACCTACATGCCAAATAGTCGATTTCGTTACTATTTTGAAGGAAAAAACTTTCCTACACGGAAGTGAGTATCTTTAAATGCTTTCAGTTGATTAAATTAACACCTAGAACTCGCCACTGATGTTGTAGTCACTTCTTTGTGATCAACTTAAACAATAAACATCAAATTTCATTCAAAAATTATTAGGCATGGTTGGTTATGAAATCTTAACAAAAAATGTAAATCTAAGTTCTGATTCATTTCAGCCGGATGTAACATCCAAGTTTACCATATTTTTGAATACTTACCTAGGTATTTGTTTGAAATACTTCCAAGGCTTTCAATGCCTCAGCATGAATCGACCTTTGAATTGCGTTTAATTTACTACGTCACGTAGTAATTTAGAGTGGTTACGGAAATGAAATAATTGTAAATTTCAATTTTCTCATTGAACATTAAAATTAGGATTAGAATTATAGAATACAAGTCCTCATGACCAAACTAGCATAAATAAAACTAAAATTTGATGACGGAGCTATATCAGTCAATCGATAGGTACTTCGTGTATTCTACTTTCTGCCTGCAGTTGGTTGTTACAGAGTACTATCACTAAAGGGTAATTATGTCGATTTACTTGTAATTATGAGTAGAGATGGACACTGAGGCAGAGAACACCTTGATGGGCGTAATATGTGTAACAGTTGCATTTGCTGCTTCGAACTTGTTCGCAGGTTGTAGATGTTGTTGACATTATTTGCTTACTAGGCGTTAATTACTTCTCGGACCACATCTTATTAGCGTTACAGGTGCGATTAATGTCGTACCTTCATACTACCTGACTAACTAACTTCGATACTGGTCTGCCGTGTTCTCTACTCAAAATTTCTTATCTACCTGGGAGTCCAAGGTGTTCTCTACTTCCAAATCATTCTCTACCCTATATCCTAAGGTGTTCTCTACCTTGAAACCCTTCTCTACCCGAGTAGTTTAATACAGTAAATTAGAGAACAGGAGGTAGAGAACATCGTAGACAGTGGGGTAGAGATGAGTTTCGAGGTAGAGGACACCTTAGACTATGGGGTAGAGAAGGGTTTCGAGGTAGAGAACACCTTAGACTATGGGGTAGAGAAGGGTTTCGAAATAGAGAACACCTTTACAATGGTAGAGAACACCGTAGACCAGCACCCTAACTTCATACTTTTTATTCACTTTTTCAGGTCACGCAGGCTAAGTGATTCGAATCAGGTACAGAGGGTGACCAGTACGAAGAGACTGACAAATGGACTTTTGCCCAATCATGTGACAACTCGAGCCCAGGCCAAAGTCAGTAAAAATCTTTTGCCCAGTAGTTTGAGGCAAAAGTTGACTGTATCCAAGGTTTCCAGTTCAAAAGGCAGAAAAACTACCAGCAAAACAACTGAAACAACAACCAGCAACCGTGGAACAAAGAAAAACAGTAATAAAAGTCGTGTGAATGGCCAGGTTCGTCATAATACAGTTCCTGTCTATGGCACGCGTGGGGAAGCGAAAGAGAGCAAAATAAAACACGAAGGGATTCCCAGCAGTAATGGGTTGATTGAAAGTAAGAACATTCGGGGTCAACAGCTTCGAACATTTACTCATCACCGATATCAACATACTAATTTCGATAGCCATGGTGAACCCAAGACTGAGAGGGAACGGGTTGCACTTCACAGAGCTATGGCTGCAGAGAAAAGGGCGGATCGTCTTAAGAAACGTCGGTCTGCACTGTGGGTGCTCAATTGTGAAGCGGAATCGTTTTTATTCGGAGAGACAGCAGCTGAAAAGCATGAAGTCGAACTACCTCCGTTGATCACTCCACCAAAGAAAAGGTATGAATAATTATACAAATAATTAAGGGTTGAAGTCTGAATGAATTGAATGTCTATACACGCTTAATAGCTTGTACATATTGCCCTATTGGATGCCTTGCTCATAATTTCAATATCTGTCTTTTGAAAACCTTTTAAGCCTTTTGAAGTGTTGACTTTTTTTAAAGAAATTACTACGGCAGTCTAATGATACCATTGTGCAGCCATAAAATTTTTTCAAAACAAAGTATATATATACACACTGAAAAACAAAATGTGTTTTTATGAAACGTATGACTATTGCTACATACGCCGCTTGAATAATACGATGTTACCCACCTATGTTCTGTATTGTTCCTATTGCAAAGCGTTCACTTTTAAGTTTTTGAGTCCCAATAGTACCAAATATTCTACGGATTAAGCGAAAATTTGGCTTTTTCTGTAAAATGGCTACGAGTCGTAACCTTTACAGAAGTAAAAAGCTGGAAATTATTTTTTTAATTTCCTTAACTCATGTAACCGTTTAAGATTCCTAATTCCATCATTACCTGTTAATGTCATGGAATTTTATGCATTGAAATCGTCCAAAATTAAGAGCTGCAAGCAAATTTTCATTATTCATCCCACAAAGGGTCAGTGTGGTAGTAATGCGGTGCATCAAGTTGAGCATACTCTATTTAGGTCGTTTTTCCTTTTTCAGTATTTTCAAAACAAATATAATTCTAAATCAGTTCTGAATCTCATACATAATGTTTTTATTGTAGAAGACGGATGCGCACCAATGAATTAGGAATTTTATTGAAAGAAAGTCCGATTTTGGGTTCAAAGCTTCGATCACCTCCACCGGTTACAACAAGTAGAACAAATTCTGATCAGCCCGCCGTGATAGACAACACTACAACTTCAAGTGGTGCTGTAAATAGTCGATCTGAGGCTGAAGATCAACGGAATTCCGAAAGGATTGAATTTCCAAAGGAAGTAACTTTTGGCAATGACATTTTTCCTATGAACACGGTGGACGATGAGCTTATGTCTATTGCATCACCTCAGTCTTTGTACAGTAACATGTCGGTTGATGCGTCTGCCAATCTTTCTTCAGACAGCCCATCCAACTCCCAATCCGTCCGAATCCAAAGCATCCTTTCCTCGATGGATTGGAAATTTTCATTTGAGGTATGTTTCTAGTAGACAGCTTCAGAGATACTATTTGAATGTCCTTGCTGTTGTAGCCGTTACAAACAATGCCAATTTTTTACCCACTGTTGTTATATAACATGGTACGCAATTCTATTGCTAATCTCTATTACAAACTGATTGAATTTCAGGAACTGCCGTCAGACGAAGTTTGGTACACCACATTTAAGCGGCAAGAAAACCCTACTAACTTTTTTAATTTTGTAAATTTCGCAAAAAACCAAAATCCTTACTCACCTTTACTTCTACCGTATGAGACCAAGCTCCTTCATAATCGATCTCCAGCGAAAAGAAAATTATCTCGGTTACCTCGGAAATCCCCTCGGTGTCATGCCTCTACTCTGGCTATTCTGTCCTCTTTAAAACGAGGCAGACATCGGAACTCGATTTCGTCTCCTCAGCCTAGCGTGGGTACTAACCCCACATGTTTACCTCTATCTTCGCCGTTATGTATGTCTTCACCGCCTTCTGTTCAATCGACTATTATCTTGCCCTCCGCTAGTGGACAGCGTAATGGAACAGTGGTTGCGCAAGCAAAATCTAAAAGGCCGTATAGAAAGCGTCACACAACCTTTGGTTCGTCTTATTCACCTGGGCTGGACTCTTTTAATGCTTGCCTTGGATTAAAATCCTCCACTTTACCTCTAGTGTCGCCGCCAATTTTATCGCTTCATCCCAACTCACCCAGTTCGTCTCCGGCCAGTCCTTCGTCGTCGTCATCGTCTTCTTCTTTTTCACCGTACCGCAGTCGAGACTTAAGTGCTACGCAATACCTTTGGGATTCTATTCAACTTCTCTCTGATCCGTATGTTATTCAGGTGTTAGCAGGAGAACGTTCAAGATCATCAATACCTCTCAAACTTAATCAAATATTTTGCAGTCACATCAAGACGTATAAAGATAGTTATAGTAGCAACTGCATAAATGTAAAGAATGGATCTGTTTCTGTTGGTTGCACTAGAAATATCTCACCACATGGGAATGAAGTAGCATCTACTGTGGTTTTAAACTCAAAGCTATCGTCTGCAAAACGTTTTTCAAAATGTTGTTCAAAGGATAGCAACCATGGAATTGGTTCCAAATTTCAACCTATTTCCTACAGTCTCAATAGAAACAGTAGTAAACATGATGCAGTAAGTGTGTTCTCAACAGAGTCCCCAACTTCTAAGAATTATACCAGTTACAATAATAATAACAAAGATGCAAATCACACGAACAAAAATAATGTGGTCAGTACCAGTGGGTGCAATTCCAAAGGAATGTATGTTAATTGTCGCAGCCGTAAAGCATCGCGTAGCTCTCCAGTTGTTCTTGTAGCAGATATTTTCAAGAAGGGTAAATCTAAATTAACAACGTCAAGTGGTGTTACTAATCTTTCGGTAGTATCTACATCTGAGCAACAGCAGCACTTACAGCATGTATCATACGGCAATAACACAAGTAGCAATAGTGGATGCAAAACGACTCGTCGGGAGGAGTTGTTATTTCTCATGGATGGTATACCACCGTTACCAGCTTGGCCAGTTTAACAAGGGTACCAACTTAAAACCGCTGTATCAAGCCAAAGCCAGACAGAATTATTTATTGCCCAGTTTATTTATTATACCAATTACGGTTTCTTCTAAGGTTTGGAATGTACAAGTTTTTCTAGTTTTATATTTTACATATTTACATACTTAAAAGTGTAAACTAAGTTGTTGTTTTTAGTATGTTTTAAGGGTTTGGACTTTCATATCTTTAAATATGGTTGCTTTGAATATGATGAATACGTGTCTTTATTCGATGTAAAATGGTTGGTGTGATAACTTTAGGCTACAAATCTTTACCTTGCTACGTATTACGCAGTTATTGATTTTAAGAACAAGGATATTCAGTACCGGTGTCAAAATTCATGTCAAAATTACTTACCAGTAATTTATCGATTATAATTCTAAACAAGTAGAGCCTTATACCAATACCATATGCCATGGATACATGTTGATTGCCATTAGTTTCCGTATTCGTGTTTTCGAGCTGTCTGAAGCTAGTAACGCCCAAATATCCGTTATCGTTCCTTTTTTTCGTTAAAGGAAGGTTCCTCAAATTCTCACTATGGGGTTGCTGCACTAAATTGCTGCAGTTCTACATAGATAGGATTCAAGTAATTATTGCTCGGTAATCAAGTACATAGTGACTAACAAAATGTAAGCGAATATCACAGAACCCGTGTTTTGTATAAAATCATTTTAGCAAGTATTCCTTTTTTCAATATTACGATCGTATTACTGCAGTGAGATACATTGAGTACTTTTAGTTATATGTGGGTCGGACTATTTCAAAATGCCAACATCGAACGAACTCAGTGAGGGTAAATCCAAACACCGAACTTAGATTTAAGATTCCTAGTAGAGGAAAACAGTTATTTATGGATTAAGTTTTCTATACGCACTAGCCGCATTAACACTATTTATTTACTTTGCATTGTTGTTTTTATTTTGTCGAATTAAAATATTTATATACATTTATTAATTTCAAAGATGGTACAGTATTTGGGTTGATTGGTAATCCTGTTATAGCCCCACCAGGTCAATTTGCCACTTCCTGGTCACTAAGATGTAAGTAATTAGATAAAAAAGGAAGGAATATTTACATTGTATAATTACCTAGGTACTACAACTACATACAAGGGGCGCAGCGAGAATGTTTTCGATGTTCATTCAAGACGTGGTAATTACAGAGTTTACTGTAACTGTTTTTTTATTTCTACCCCAGGTACAAAGTGTTCTCTACCAAAATGTCGTTATAATTATATTTAAAGCTATATATCTGCGTACAGGACTGCTTGTTCTGTGGGGGAAGGGGGTGTAGTGAAGGAAAGTGGGATTGATACCTCTTTTGATCCACTACTGAATGTATATGAGGCTGAATTGTAATAGAGGTAATAGGTTCACTTGTTTGTGTTATACATGTTATACATACATACGCTCTTAGCGTAATACTATTTTGATTGATACGACCACACTTATTGACCGATAACCACCCCAACAGCTCGGTGCTAGGATGAAGTTTGAAATCATATTGGCATTAGCTAACAACAACCATGTCCTTTGTTTTCTTAGTATGGGGGACTGTTTGTGGTCTTGATGGCCCCAGGCGTTCACGGAGGCTGTGTTTCTCAACATAAGTATAGTAGTAATTAAAAGCACCCGGGGTTAAAATCATGATTTTAAAATTAATACAGTAATCCTAATCATCCATTGTATCATCGCCTTCCTTTTCTCTCGGCGTTTTGGTATCCCAGATAATATCGATGATAAAATAACATCATTTTTGGGTTTGGTGCTGTTCTTTCTTATGGTAAAAGAAAAGGCGGGTCTATAAATAATTTTTTTCCAAGCTATTTCGGATTAACAATGCCCAAAAGAAATGCAAGGTAATAATACGTATAGACACCTTGACGCACATAGAGAACGAGAACTAAATTACCTTAGTCCCAATAGCTCATTAAAAGCAGTTAGCCATGTTCGTGACAGAGGATTCACTAATCTCCCTTACTGATTTTATTTCATCAACTGATATGTGGATATATTCATCAACTCCGGGATTACTTTTCATCAGGAATTCAGTATAAATTTGCTAAAGTGGGACAAGCATTTACCCCATGAAAAGTTGTGGCGGTAGATAACAATCAGAATTATTTGAAGAATACAAAAATGATACACTCCTGGTTCGTATTTATCACTTTGTCTCTTATATCTCTGGCGAGGTACGAAAGATAGCAGAAGTATTGTGCAGTGCGAGTTAAAATCCATTAAAGAAATACTGGTATTTAAATTGTGAAATATCAGGCGATATCCACCTTACGAAACATGTGGCTCTGGACGGCGAATACTTCTAGCAGCAACTTTCCGAGTCACTGCACTGGAGAAATTGTTCATCGTATCTACAAATTAGCAAGTACTGCTTGTTGGCAGTACTGATGTTACAACTTCTGATAATGGTGTGCGTTGTATTATTCCCCATGTTTTAGCGTGATTTTAAATGTCTTTGGTGTAATGCCGATATTTTTGCAATTCTTCCGTGAGTTATCATGTACGGTTTGTGAGATCGAACCATGATCGATCACCGGACAAAGTGGCTTCCTATTCACTGGCCAGTTGTTCGTTATATAGAGCATTATGCTATTTTAATGAAGTCGTTTCGAAACAATAAGCGCTGTAGTTTCTGGTAGAAACAAATTATCATTACCTACTTGCATTGTAAAATATACTGTACGGATTAGTGGGATAAGCAAATTATAAAGCACCCATTGAATTAGGTATATAATTATGTAGTTGTTTTTTTATCGCTCAGCATTTTCAAGCTTTGGAAAGCTGGGTCGATTTATGTTTGTATTATTGTGCTGCTTTTGCAATGATTGATGATTACAATTGGTTAATTCATAAGAACATATTTTACTTGAATGCGATAGTACACGACGCAGCCACCAAGACTCAAATTCGGCTCGAATTCAGTACCTATGTAATTTTGGTTAATCGAACAAGCTGCGAGAATGGGTTTGAGTTAAGTGATTGTGTGCCGCTCTTATGAATTCACATCACACATAAATCCTCAAGCGTGATTAACACTAATTTTTAGTAGAAATTGTTTGCCATGAATCCAGTTGTTGACTCATTTTTAGCTTTTAGTTATTACTGGTCTCGTCAATTTAAATACAAAAGATTCTAACTAGTTATTTCATTCATGGACCTCTGCAAACTCTGCACTTCAGTATTGACTATTAGTCTTGAGGACAATTTGTAAGAGCATAATCGGTTAGGTTGACTGAATGAGAGCGCAGTGTCGGATATTCAAAAGGCCACCGACTAATTGACTACCATACAGGCTGAACTACAAATAGGGTTACCTATGTGAATGGATCTCAAGAATTCCTCTCGTTCACTGTAATACGACAAATACCTTCAAAAAAGAAGAGTTAGTGTTGAAATTTCCTAATGTTAATGGTTCTAATCCAAAGGTTTTAGATTCCACTTTTGATTACAACTTTTACAATAAACCATGGGCCTCAAAATCTGTCGTGAGCCCATAGAAATTATTAACGCTAACTTGCTTATCAGTCTGTAGCGCCTATGACACGTTAATAAAGCCAACTTTAACTTCATGACGTAACTTTACACCAGTATATGTAGGTACATACTAAGTGGCAGATGACATTGGTAATATGGCACTACGTGTGAAAATCAGCAGAATGGTAAAGATTGAACCCGCAGATCGTTGCTCAGATCACACCAAAGCAATTCGGATCAGCTATTGCCCACAAATGTGCATACGAACGTGTGTATTCGTCACTCCATGAGGTCTTGCAAGACACTAATGAATAAAATAGTCTTCTCTTCGAGTTCTTGAGGATCCGAGGATTCCTTACGCGATCAAATATGAACTTACCAAATTATCGACTAATGAAACGTATCGCTCTGTAGTATTCTCATAAAGGGTAAATTGGTAAAATTATAGGTGTAATGATTCTACATCTAAGTGAATCATAATTAGAATGGAGTAAAGGTATTTCTTTTGATGCTTATTCACTGACGGATGTCGATGGGAAGGGGGCATAACATTTAGTTTCAGTTATTTTTAATATTTAAACTTTTATACATGTAATTATTTTGTACTAGAGAAATTTCTGGATATAAGAAAAAGAAGTATACATTTTATCACTGCCAATTTGTAAATATGCATGAAATAAAAAATTCTGGAATAATATGACAGCACTGGAACGTGCCTCGAGGTGTGCAATTATTTAACCATTTTAATTACCCTTTTCTGGAAGCACTTTAGTTCTCACCAGCTAATCGTAAGTATAAACTATACACCAGTTTATCATAAAGCCAGTATGGGATTGTCCCTAGTGGCATCAGAGTTGACAAAGTAAAATGTGAAGTTGTAGGAAAACGGTCGAATCATCCTTTTTAAATTTAAAAAATGAATTCCAATGAAATAGAACTAACTTCAACCATTCTAATTTGGATGGTTCCGTGGTCCAAAGATATTGGTGCTAATTTACCGTATTGGATATGGTGGCAACTGAATGGTACACACCTACATACATAGTTCAGCCCGTAGTGGGCAATAGGCAGTAGGTATCAAGGTTGGTAGACAAAACATTGTTGTGGTTGGTAACATTTGATTGGACAGCGACATTTGATTCAATGATAAAAGAAGTCGACAGCTGAAATATAAACAACATTTCACAGCAAAACATTGTTGCGACTTTATGTAGGTTAGGATGGATAATTACTTACCGCAAAGTGCAAGCTTGGTCTAGGAGATTATTAGCCAATAGTTGGGCTTATCGTTATCGTTAGTAGTCTAATACTGTATCCAACTACCTTGATTATTAGTAGCACGAGTTGGCAAATACCTACCATCATGATAACTGGAACGAATCAAAATTAGTTCCTGTAGAACAATCGATGAAGCCACGCACCGAACAGAATCACGCTATTTTCCACGATAAAATCATGAACTTTTTGCAATAGCAACCCTCGTGCCTGGGTATGAATCACAAAGCGTATTTTCGTAGAATTCAGTTAATGGATAATGGACCAAGAAGTAGAGATTATGTAGGCAAAATTAAAGCTACACTATACAAACAGATGCATCTAAAACGTAAAATTTACTCGCATTTACTATAATTATATAAAATAAACATCCGGCGAACGCTGAACCGACAAATTGTGCCATGCTACAATATTTGCAGTTGCTGGGTGGTCCACATGGTCTGGTCCGGACCATAACACATATTGTGGTCTACCCTTAGCTTATACATTGAAACACCTATAAATAGTCGTTTAAAAATCCAGTGTGTAGAATTTTGATTTTTTTGAAATGTATTGGTGAGTTTAAAAAAATTTCGATCCATCTGGTCCGAAATGGTCTGGTCTGGTCCGTGACTTGGACCAGACCAGACCAGACCAGACCATGCCGATCACTAGCTGCGACAACAGGTCTTTGGGTACCCGAGCTCGTCTTCACATCACATTCACTGGACTGTCACTGGACTGGAGACTGGAACTGGAACTGGAAACTGGACTACAGAAATTTTCAATATCCATTCGGAGCTACTATTCTTGTTATCCTTGGGCATTGCATTGACTACATTTGAGTGGTACGATGATGATGGTTCAACTGATCTTGGCTAGCCCCATGTACCATGAGACATTTGCTGGAACATGGAACTACTTGTTGTTGGAGTCGAGTAAGTTGTGACTGTATCTCCCGAGACATCGAGATGTGTGAAATGATTTTAAAGGTGTTCAAGTTTATTATTTAAATGTAATCAGCAAAAATAAAAATTAAGTACTCAAGGGGTTAATAAATTAAGTAATAACTAATAATTTGAAAGAAAAACTTGTGAAACGATGCCCAATGTTCTATAAGTGATTCAGGCTTAATGAGTTTGTTAATTAGGATTGTCTAATCTGATTTTTGTTTGTTTTTTTTGTTCACTTATACCAAGGTAGTTAGACTTATTCTGTGTATAAGGTAGGTCTCTCCTGAAAATAAACAAGAACAAACATAATAGAGGTATACCCCAGTTGCTGTAAATAGGTTGTAGTTTTGTAGAATGAATGTACATTTAATTGGTGGTAATATTTGCAATTCTACAATTCTACAAAACTACATCCTATTTACAGCAACTGGGGTACACCTCTAATGATGCTAATATACAACTCTAGTCTTTGGCTTTGGATAATTTGCAGCATGGTAATCTAATACTAAAGGTCCTCAATAACTTGATATAATCGTTATTGTTATCACTGTTATTATTGCTATAACAACTTTGTTATAATAAGTTTTAGGCAGGAGAAGCAATAGTAAACTATCTATAATTCCCGGTTCTTATTGATACCTGACTCTTTTAATTCCCGGGGGGAAGTGACAGAATTAAAATAATTCCCCGTGCCGGTTAAATACAGTACGTAATTACATATCGTCGGTTAAGAGACAAAATGAGGCAAGTCCAAAAATTGCTAGATGTAAAAAGAGTCATGTCCATGAATTCTTAAGTGTAAAGTGAGGTAAGTCCAGTGAAGCCTAGTTGGACTTGCCTCGCTTTACATTTAAGGA
>JAAXYX010004978.1:0-11518 GCA_036851915.1 Ptenothrix huangshanensis | reverse complement strand
TATGTAATTGAAAATTAGGTATGTAGATGTGTGTAGAAAAAAAGAGTGTAGAATATAAAATAAAATGGCGGAGATAAAGTGTGAGGGCGATAAGATTGGCGTATGTAAGATGACAGGCATAAGATGGCGTATGTAAGATGGCGGCGATAAGATGGCGTATGTAAGATGGCGGCGATAAGTTGGCGTATGTAAGATGGCGGCGATAAGATGGCGTATGTAAGATGGCGTATGTAAGATGGCGTATGTAAGATAGCGTATCAAGGAACGTTTATATCCTTGGTAGAAACAAGATGGTGGCAGGAATATGCATACATACGTTCCGTTTGGCGTTGTATGCAATGCACTGTGCAACCACATGGCGTTTATGCTGAATGATAATTGAAACCCAAGCGGGCAATAAAAGAAAAAAATGGTTTATTAAAAAACCAAGAAAGTATTTACATACATATACATACATATGTGTATACAAGCACTCAAACTAATTATGGTTTACAATCTTGTAGAGACCAAATGGATAGCTTATGCTGAAGTTGTTTTCGTACGGGTAAACCCGGCTAACGTCTAAAGCATGCAAGACAATTTTATCTAAGACAATAATGCAGCACTTATGATCCAAGGACTAAACTAACTAGACATGGACTTTGTAAATTTCATTGTTTTCCAGGACGAATTTGTACACGTCGTGTTTGCAGTATCGCCTGCGAATTGATTTTGGCAATGTATTACATTTAATCTTGTCATCACCACATCCTGAAAAATATTTAATTGAATATTGCTTTGATTTTAGTGCAATAATTTCAGGAATGTCCATGCTTAAAATTTCAACACACCACTCTTATCCACGTTAATCACACTCAGATTAGTATAAAATGCGTTTTTTTTGGAAAAACGTGTGGTCAGCTGGAATTTTGGAAAAGTAATATTCACGATTCCTTACTTTTTCAAATAATTGGTTTTGGTTATGTGTAATAATTACATAGGCAATATCTGTGTCTGAATATGCGCAATTTACTTTGTGATTAAAGGTTAGAAGTACCCCCATAAAAAATCGTTTAGCTTCGTGGAATATTGTGAACCCCGCCTGAATTAAAATATTTATAATTGTCTTTTTTTGGCGCAAACCATTAAAGTTAAATTCGGCATAATGAATTTAAAGTCCGTGCATTGTGGAGAAGCAAGGCACTGTTCATCTTGTGCTTTGCTTGTACAAAGTTAAATATTTATATGGTTCTGAATATTTTGCAAGCTTTTTCCATAGCATACGTTAACTTAGCTTTTACGAGCTTTTTTTCAAATGGTGAACTGAAAATTTGATCGATTGTATAGATTTACAAGTATGTAAGGCTTAAAGTACGGACTTTCTGTAAACCTGAAACCTTTAGGAATTTTGTCAAGGACCATACCTTTTAACAAATAGAAACTCAATGTATCGTAATGTACTACGTATTCCTCTTTGTCAACAAGTCACAAGCAATTTAGGCTGTGTGATTAGTTCTTTTGTAAATTGCTGATGTGCTCCACAAAGTAAGTTGATCTGCTTTTCAGAAAGCTCTTCAAATTGTTGCATCCGATTTTCTGGGCATAATAGCAAATCTTTTGTCATATCGTGAAGATATGGTGGATAAAGTAATGTTACACTAAGAATATAACCAATGCCATCATTGCCTACGTCGTTGTTTGTCCAGTCAGTTCTCTTCAACTCGTTTACTGGCACCATCTTGTGGTTTCCCACCGGCATTAGACTATTCATGGCGTGTGCATATAATGAGTTTAAGTCGAAGTGTCGATCATTGTTTGCTGTTACAATTCTTTGTGTTGCAAGACACTGGCCCCCTCAAATTCCAGTCTGCAGTAGTTGAATAATGTGCTTATCTCTCTAGTAGTCAATTTTCGCCCTGGTGTAATAAAGAAAACAGTCATAGCTATACCGTGGTAAGGTTATGCAGTACGTTAGATCCAATTCATAGCTATTAAAGCCAATTGACCGGAATTTTTCCCATACCTCGGCTGTTAAGCATGCTCTAAGGACCCGGACCAAATCGGTGCACAGCGTCAAATTGAATCTTGTGCACATGTCTTGCACGTATTTTCAATCCTGGTCACAAATGTTTTCTTCGGTTAAGACATTATGAAAGTATTTTCAGATTAAAATTTTGCTTCCTTAGACAGCGCCATCTTTAATTTGGTAGAATTTGTCGGGAAAGCAAAATTTTCGTTTCAAAAGCTTGATTTAGGATGGCGTAAGTGGGACATCTAAGTTAGGGAATAAAGATCAAACGCACTGTTTCAGTATTTGATTTGATTCATCGCAAATGCTGTCAACTAGCTGGTACAAGTCTGAGCGCAAGGAGTTTAACGAATCAATAAATCGCACTTTGATTTTGGAAATGAGCTTTTGAGTGTTTTCTTGCTTTTCTGTGCTGGTGCTGGTTCTTGAATTGATCGTGTGCTCATGGTAGTCGTGATTTATTGGAGGTAGGAACACATCTCTTGTAATTGTGATTGACATGTACTCCTCCGCTGATGAGGCTTGGACCAATAGGTGAAAGTTGAGTCCACTCAAGTTATGCCCAATAACAGGAATTTTAAATTTGTACTTTATTTGCAAGTTGCACTTTGTACGAATTGTCAATTAATTGATTAATTGTCAAATAATGACCAGTATCATGTGAAGGATGGTAGTCTTTAAAGTCTTTTGTGTCCTTGCAAAATGGTTTTTTGCATAAATGGCACTGAGTTGCTTGTTTATGGTCCCGCAAGATTTTGTTTGATTGTTTTATTTGTGCAACGCACTTTGCGTAATCCATTGCTTGGACCAGTAAAAAAGACGATAAAAGAAGTGTTCAATAACGTTTGACGCATCATAATATTCACACGCAATCACATTAAACCCAAAATCCAATCGATGAACTACAATTAAGCTGTACGCCACAGGATGATAATACACCACGTCAAACGACAGTGTCATTCGCGCCTTCGTAAATTGGACACATTTTACTTCTTCCGGAAATGTTAGCTTTTGGTGCTTTAGCAACATGCAGTTACCACTATGCTGCTTTAGATTATTCTTGGAATAAAAGTTCCGAAAACACAGATGGGCGTGCCACTTCTTACGAATCTGTCCGTGGCTAAGAAAGGTATTTAAATCAGTAATTAAAACAAAATGGTACAGGAATTCTCCTTTCAATGTCTCAGTATGAATAAGAAATAAATTACACACGTTGTCTGGGGATTTGCTTAAATAGGACGTTTTCCGAATCAATATGACGTCGTCACCACGATGACCTAAAACATTTACCGAAATATCGTTGTTGCGCGCAAATATTGGTAGGCCACGATAGTTGACAATTGGCGTACTTATGCCAGTAAAATTCAGCAGTGGCAAGAACTCGTTATAGTTCCGAGCACAGTTAAAGTTTTTCCGTATTTTCTTTTTTCCCTTATCTTTTTGTAATACAATTTGCTTCGACTAATTTGTGGCAATATACAAGCGCAGCCAAGCAATATTGAAAACACTGGTCGTCGCGGTTCAATATATTTAAGTATATTCGGCGTCTAAAAGGAATTTTCAGAGCTCCCTCTGCTTTTGCATTTCCAAATAGTGTTAATGTTCCTACCTTCAGCTGCCCAGATTCTCTTTCTTTTAACGTCCATCCAGACGCATGCTTTTTTAAGTTGTTCAACTTTTAGATGATTTCAAATGCACTGTCAAAAATGACACAATTTCATTACCATTGAATAAGTCACAGTTTGCAGACACCAGATAAGCGCTGTCTTTTTTGAGAACTCCTTGGCCCTCTTTTATCAGTTCTTGCTCCAGGCGTAACATAATTATGAGTTGAACTTTAAAGCTTGTACGTATTTCGAGGTTCCGTTGTAGCAATGTCGTCAGTGTCTCGTACAAAACTGTCAAGATTGTTTGAGTTTCCTGATAGATGTCATCAGGCTCATAAATGTGTGTTACAATTGTACCACGGTGGGAACGATTAAATTTTCGAAACACCGATAAGTCAATTGGTGAATGCCCAGCGCCAAAATGCCCGCCCATTTGGTTTGGGGTCAGGCTAACATCATAGCGCCTATCACTATAAAAGGTGGCGCAGTCGTCACAGAAGTGGATATCGTCCAAATGTGTTGAAAACTGAATGTGATCAAAGCAGTAATATGGACAATTGTTCATGGGACGCTTGAAGCACTACAAATAATTGAATTTATATTTCAAATACAAGCCTTTGGCTACTACGAACATAAACTTTAAAAAACCTTTAATTAGACTTAGACCAACTGAAATACTCACTTACGTTTCTTGGTCTGCCATGAGGCAAAGGCGGTGGATAATCAGAAATTTCTTCGAAAAGAGGTCGGATACTAGATTAAATGTTTTGAAAACAGCGTTTTCCCAGCGATGATTTTGATTTGATTGTAGATTTGAAAGACATTTCTTGGTCTAGCTCTTGAAAACGTGTGATGGATGAAAATGCAAAGACGAAAAAGGTTAAACTAGTTTAGTCTGTAAAGTCGTGCCGTACACGGACGTGTTTCTTTATCTTCCACTATGGTTGGTACGAAAGATCTTGTACAGCTTTAGACCAAACAAGAATAGTACCAACAGAAAGAGCACGCACCTTACTAGATAGTAAACAGATATAAAAATAAAGTAATTACTTTATATAAAAATTTAAAGTAATGACTCCTTGACTTATTATTGATAGCAAGCTGAGTCAAATGTTTGTTTACCAATGTGGTTCAACCATTGCTGTGCCGGATGAGCAATCTCGTGTACTCCATTATTTATATTTTTAAGCTCGTTTGCTTAGACGGTGATTCGTTCCGGAATATACTTTATTGCGTCAAGCATAAAATGATGAAACGTTGGCACAGCTAGTGCGATTTGGGTTTTTTCTTATGGCGTCAGCAAAATGTTATCTAGCTCTTGCTCAATACTTCTTTTGACGTCTTGATAATTTTGTGAGTTTGTGCCATGGTTGGGCATTATTATTATACTATTATCGGGTTGCATATTTTTATCTGATTCATTAAAAGCATTGTCGCGTAAGCTTTTACCATTGCTCCGGTCGGCTTGAGAAGAAATGGCAAAGTTCAGAAGACACGTAGTTAACACACGGAAGAATACTTTGTGATGTGACATTTTAATCTTAAGTTTGATTAACAGTATCTTGCTTGACTTGTCGTATAGACTTCCAAAATGTAACTAAACAGGAAGCCTTGCTGCGGCGCCTTTTTGAAATTAGTGACATCGTTTGTTTCGTCGTATGAAACGTTTATGATAATGTCGATTTCCATGTGTGTATTTAATCTTCCGTTGACGTTTTGGTTTATTTGTTTTTTGTTTTGGTTAGTAATAAGCTCCGCAGCAATTTAATCTGGGTGGTCTACGTTTCGTATTGAATCCATTCAAGTCCGCCCGTCTGGACGCAAGCTGATATTTTTATTCTTAGATCTTTAAAGGACGATTGTGGCCGTGTTGGGATCTGCGTCGACACTTTTCTCGCATGCGCTTTGGTCTGACTGTAAACGTTCCGCTTCCTGCGCTTTTTTCTGTTCTGGTAATTCCATTCGCTCATGATATAACGAGGGATAAATCACCTTCATTACAGTTATTTTATTCTTTGTTGCTAACAAATGCAATGCAGATATCACTTATACACACTTTACTAAATCCACAAGCATGGATTTCCTGTATTGTCCGTTGGTTGTGAACCAAAATACGCTTCGCACTTGTGCTATTAGTTAATAATGCGCTGCTCAAGCTTTTCAAAAAATTTGTATTTTCCAGGATTTCTGTTTACGAATAATGCTTAAATTTCTTTAATGTAAATTTCTGCTTCTTCTTCCAACCGAGTTGGCATCGCCAAAAACTCCCTTTACCGCCGTTTACGTAAATAGCACAATCTGATGGTGGAAAAATAGATGATCGGAGCTAATATTTTGAAGTTGCGAAGCTTGGATAAAAGTCCAGGAACAAATAGTTGTGTTTACCCTGAGACACTGCTTTTTGATACGCACACGTTAAGTATTTTACCTGCCCTGGAACGCACTGCTATGCTTTATGCAGCACACATGAACGATCTCGTGGCTGGTCTAGCAGAACAACATATTAGGAATTAATTGTTATATTTCTTTGTTAAATTTTAAAATGCATTTTGCAATGATTGAGAAGTCTCAATGGTGGGCTAGTTTTGTAAAACAGCTCTCTATCAGCTTTTTGGCTTTTCCGGGCTTGGATATGCTGCCCATGTCATCATCAACCAATACCAAATTGGGAGGGTTATTTACAAGGTTTTCTAATTCAAAGAAGTTATTTGTAAAATACACAGATGGGTCTAATGTTTGAATTTCATGTAATTCCGGGTGAAAGCAGTAATACACGAATTCAACACTATCAATGTCTCGATAATTTCTTTTCGATTTTTTATAATATCAAGTGCCAGCTGATTTCCTACTCTGACTTGGTCCAATAATTGACATGCAAAACGGATGAAGTAAACTGAAATCGACGGTGTCCATTTCTGCAAACAATGCTTATATGTGGAAATCAGTAATCCGACTGAAACCAGTTAGTCTATTCTATTTTTATTTATTGAGAATTTCAAAAGAGGTCACTACATTGTTTTTACAAAAACTAACAGTAATAATAACTTTAGCTACAGAATTCTGGGCAATTAACTTTACAAAATATTTGTTTGATTATACTTTGAGCTGCAACTTTAACTTATACATTTAGGTAGTAACGACTAAAAATTATTAGCCTTTCGGTCGTTTTTATAAACTAAACTGGATGTTTAAAAATGCCTCGTACGAAATTTCGATAGCACGACAGTAAACATAGTACAAAAAATATCCTCCACAAAGAAATGAGCACCCACATTGAATCCCTGTACAATTTTCCTTAACTTTATTTGGCGCTGGGTGCTGAATGTAATGGTACCGTGAAATATCTTGACCGTAACTATCGTAAAATTTAGTCTCCGATGGTGATAAAACAAACCAGGTAACCCAGTGCCGTCCGGATCTTTTAACCTATCTGTATTTTGAATTATAGCAATCAGATACTTTGGACTACCTGCACTGGACAACTGGACTTCTGCAGTGTCTCCACCACGTGATGAGCAGCTACTACATAATATTTAATATTTATGCCTTAAATAATCTAGGTGACCTTAGACCGATTACCCGAACTGATATTTTTTGGAAAATATTAGAAACTTTTATATATAATAAAATCACCACATAAGTCTATCCTAAAATCAACATCAACCAATTCGGGTCTATTAAAGGTGCTTCAAGTTCTCACTACCTTGCAAAACTTTTTTTTGTTTCGGATTTCAGCTATAAACATTCAGACAAACCAGGCTAATATATATTTATTGTTCTTCTCGAACTGCAAAAGGATTTTTATCTTGTAGACTATAACAAATTAATATCTCTACTTATTGATATGGACCTTAATCCCCATAATATTTTATGGATTGTAGGATTTTTAAAAATAGATCACAATGTCTAAAATACAGTGATAAATTTGTCTCGAAATTACTAATGGGGTCCCAGAGGGAACGAAATTAGCACCCTTACTTTTTATCATTATATTTATTGTTCTTCTTGACAACTTAATCAAAGCCTATCTTACACCTTAACCAACTGCACTCCTGCTTTGTTGATGATTTAACAATTGCAGAAAAAGTGAAGTATTATGATACTCCCAAAATGCAACCTATTCTTGACAAGGTGCTGTCTTAAATAGCAAAGATAGCTTGACTTGGCCGACTGCATTCACAGAGAGGGCGCTTCCTGATATATGAAGAAGTTGAAATGCCACCACAACATTTCCAGTTTTGTAGTTATCTCTTTTTTTACCGTTCCCTAACACGGGATTTGCAGGTTTTTCAAGCCATCAAAAAGATGTCTTCGCCGCCACCAGATTCGGACTTAAAGCTTAATCGTAATACCTTGTATTTAAGCGCCTCCTGGTTCAAGGTTACTATATATTCACACACGTTCTTGTAAACGAAGTTGCAGTATTTTGTTAAATTTAGAAGATAAGCACTGCTTGAAAGAAGACCAACAACCATTATCTGTAGAATTCTTCCATTGAGCACATTATCGGTAGTATGCAAAGAAATGCCTTTTGGCAGTACAACACTGTTTACTGAGCTTTCCACACAAGGGTACTTAAACGTTCCCCCTCCTGACAAACATTGTCGATGTTTATCTACACCAAATGATGAAACGGCTTGACGATGGATGAACAGAACAGAATCAACCGCGTCGACCTTGTACGGACATCCGTTATATTGTTGGTCTCGTAAGATGCGTCTAGACATAATTCAGGAGAGCTTCTTCTTACAACCAATCTGATATTAGTTTCACCACGGAAAAATCTCAGCTGGTTAAAGATTGGGGCATCTAGTTTTGATAGCAGAGTAAATGGTTGACTTCCTTTTCCAATCAATTATCTCGTGTTGAAACCAGGGTCAGTTTTTTTAAACACGCCTGGCACAGTATTCTGATTATAAAGTTCATCTATTAATTCGTTTGCTTTTTCTATGGGACTACACGACATGTCGCCGAAGATAGGGGCTTATTGCATAATGGTTTAATAATTACTGACAAGTTGCCCATTGACGTACCACTCCAAATTTGACATTAACGAGTGAGCAAACAAGACAGATGGAGCCACTTCATCTGTATCATCCATTGTTTTACCATCTTGTGGTAAGATTCTGGAAGTGCTTAACAAGAACGAGTCGTTCAAGTTTAAATTCAAAGAAACGTTTCCAAGAATGTCGAAAATGATATGAATAAAATTATCCTTGGTTGATACCACCGGGTAGTATGGCTGATTCTCACAAAAAAACTAACGTCGCTGAGAGGCAACTGATCCAACAAAAGTTCGTTTCAGATGGAATTTTGGCTCAAATTCAGTAGGTTCTGTAAATAATTGATTTGACTCCATGGCGTTTTGATGTCGATCGGTTTTATTCTTTATTTCCTTACACACCTTCTTTTCCTTCTTCGTGTGCCAGTTCTGCCTCCAACCTGAGTTTTTCCTCGTCGGGTTTTCTTTTTACGAATAGTATTTCCAAGTACTGCACGCCTGATTTTACCACCTCACAGCTTCTTGCTTGTCCTACGTCGTACACGGCGTTGAGCTCCGCCCATTTGCACTCTTCGTCGCCTCACACCAGTAGATTTGGTGCGACGCCTGCGCTATCTACGGGCTTTAGATCGGACTACGCTTATTTTACGCCTACACTGTATTTTTTCCTTCGTTGCCCCACTTGACGTCACTGTCGATTTTAATGGAAATAGCTACAAACCAGCTTCTGCACTTAATCCTGAAGTTTACGCCTCCATATATCCTGAACTAGTATCACTAGCTAACACGCCACCATCTTGTTGAATTTGAGCTTGAGCCAGTACACTTTGTATCGTCACACACGATTTTTCGCATTACTCAAATTGTGGCTTGAAATGAAGTTCCACAACTGTTTCACTGTCATCCAAGTTAATTAGTTGTCCAAACTCATTGACAATTGTCACACGAATTTCTCGGACGTCTTGCCTCTTGAAAGGTACGTAAAGGATTGGACAAAACAATTCCCGGGTTTCATTTTTATCCATGGATTGGTCAATCATTCTTAACAGCGGGAGCACTTTAGAGCAAAAGAACTGATTATTTACAATGTCACATAACACTAATGCACGTTTTGCTGGTTTTGTATGTATTGGGTCAATAGTGTCCTTTCGTTCTTCGACTATTTCTTCTTGAAACTTCCTTTCATCCTTTAGCTTACCTCTAGTATTCTTGTCAAATATAAAACTATCAGACCAACTTTTAGACCAAAGTATCTACTTATAAGTATGGGTAGCTGCACAGAAATGTCATCACGTACCATTGAAACCCGTAGGACGCAGTCCGTGATTTCAAATTCAACAGAAGTATCTGACATCTCTTGCGATTTAAAGGTGTTATTAATTTCATTTAACACTAAACAGTTTCAGATCTGAAGGGTCTAGCATACTGATCTGATATTTATAGAACATTGCAAATCTAAAGTACTTATACTCAAAACCTTGTATTTCAACCAAGTATTTGGTATTGAACTTATGTTCTGACAAATTATTATACTTGGCAGCGCAACAAATTCACACTCCTTTCCGCCAAAATCAAGATCACATTGATTTTAGTCTGTAAACGTAATTGTAAAATTGGAACCTAATGACATAAAATATTTATTACGTCGATTAAAGCAGGACTTAAAATCTTTATCGCCCTGAGCATTATCTCTCATGAATATCTCACCATTTTCGTGTATCCGTTTTATTGCAATGAGGTTGTCATTGCTTACAAACTCTTCTGTGATTACACATAAATCTGATCCAATAGGTATTGTATCAAAATCAACTGGAGAATAAGTACTAGGCCGAAATATATTTTCAGTGTATCCAAAGAGCTTTGCTAGCAATGCTGGTATCTGTATATATAAGAACGGTTTTACATATTTACAAACCAGGTGAGTAGAGATTGTTACGTCAGGGTCTATTTCAACTACCTCTTTTTTGTCATCTAAGTTGTCATTAAAGGATTTAAAGAAATACAACAGATTCTGCGTATTCTTTTTTAAAGTAACAATGGTTGTAATACCAGGCTTTAAATTACGAAATAGCTTCGTGGCAGCACTTCCATTCTTAACTAGAGATGCCGTTTTAGGTACGGTTTAAGCGTTGTCTAGGGCTTGCTTGTTGTATCTTATGCTAACAAGTCCAACTTCATATCCACGGAGGTAAAGTGGATTCGCCTACGGTGTAGCAAATTTGCACGCACTATTACTTGAGTAATTTATAGTATCTTAATCACTTGTCAGGGTAACAAAAACGTTTGCAGCAGCAGAAAGCACTGGAACCGCAGTTGGCACCGCCCTGTGTTGAACACCCAATTGCCAAAAAAGGGAAATGACGAAGTCATTTTAAGCAAAAATTATTTCTTGGGAAAGAAATTTTCCTTTTATTTTCCCCGTTTAAATCTTCAAGATAGAATATAACTGGATCTGTATCTTCATGTACAGCTTCGGACAATTATTTGCCTAGTAGCCTGGAAAAGCAACAGATACTGATTTATAAGTTCATTCTGACGACACTGTTTTTAATAGTGGGTTACTTGCGAAACGTTTTGCAATTATTTTACAGCCGTACTATATCAAACAATGTTTAAACGTGTATCCAATATTACTAACGGACTTTTCTGAAAAGTTAATTTAACAACAGATACTTGTTTTAAATCTCCAAAACTATACTTTGGCTTTTGATTGGATTTTTATTTTTTATTAAATCTGCGAACATCAGGTTCCACACTTCGTTTTCTTTCTGCGTTTACATCAGCTGGTGCTCTTCAAATTTTTCTGTGATAGGTGTGATTATACGCATTCGTAAAGTCTTGTAATACGTCTATTTTCTTGTTAGTTTTTGTCTGAGTCATATACCTGCAGTAGTGTAGAAA
>JAAXYX010004977.1:0-11521 GCA_036851915.1 Ptenothrix huangshanensis | reverse complement strand
CATCTTATCAACGAAAAAGATAATCCTGTTTTGCCAATCTCTTACTCATCACTCGTCGTAAGATGGTTAAGAGATGGGTTGATTTCGGAGAGTGTACTTATTATCCTTTACGGTTGTTTACCAAGTACCAAGTGCCGTCACAGGCCTTAGTACTTTTTGTCAACTTACGTTGGTTTCGGCAAATTAATCATATTTCCTACAATTGTAATTATTGTACACAATGAAAATCAAGAAAGTTTATACACTCAGATCACACAGCTCCTGAGCTATTGGCACCTAAAGAATTCAAAATTTGCATTGGACTAGCATTTCCCCCTGATGAAGTGGTCGCTCTGAGACATACCATATTTACATAAAGGATTCGGTTTTGACCAGGAATTTTTCCTTATTACCAACCACTGGTAGAAAATTAAAGGTAAAATTAGGTTTTGAAATGACATAAATAGTAAAAACTATCGAGAATTTGCAATGTGTGAGATTTTCAATGGTTTTCAGAAATTTTTAAATTAACACGTTTTTAAGGCTTTTGCAAGTAAGCATTATCCAAAAAGTTTAATTTATCCTTTGAGCTATTTTTGAAACGGCGGAATTTTTCAAATTCACAAATTTTGAAACGGCGGAATTTTTCAAATTCACAATTTTTGAAAGGGATCATTTCTTTAAATTGACTTTTTTGAAACAGAGCTAATTTTTCTAATTTGCATTTTTTGAAGAAGGCTAATTTTCCTAATTTGCATCTTTTGAAAATGGCTAGTTTTCCGAATTTGAATTTTTGACAGTAGGGGGCCAAGTTGTACTCGTTGTTAACACATTTACGAATTTGTGCCTGCAAATCTTGAAAAGGTGGCCAGATTTAACCACTTTCAGTCAATTTTTGCCAGCGTAGTTATCACTTATCACCAGGGCCGAACTCTGTTTACATATCGTGAATTAAGAGGCAAAGTGGCGCATAACCATTTTTGCCTAAAAGCAAAGTGGCGCAGATTCCGAAGCCCTTAAAAACAAAGTGGCGCTTTTCCCCATTTTATTACCAGCGGTGTTCTTGTTCAAACATCGCAAGCAACATCACGACGACGTTGCAACTTCGTTCATTTCGGCATTATTTTTGATCGCAACTCTTAAACGTTCTTATTGAGGTTGCAATATTGTTTGCGGTGATTTTAAGGTAGCAATACTGCTTTAAGTAATTCCTAAAGGCGCAATTTGTTTTGCGGTGTTTTTAAGTCTGGACACGTTTTATGGCGACTTTTGAGGCCGCATTACTTTCAGCGGTCTTTTGAGACCGCAATAATACTTGTAGTGTTTTTTGAGGTTGCATTACTTCTAGTCGTCGTTTTTAAGATTGCAATTTTTTTGCGATGTTTTTGAGGTCGCATTACTTTCAGTGATCTTTTAAAAGATTGCAAAATTGTTTGCGATGTTTTTGAGGTCAAATTACTTTTGCCGGTCTTTTTAAGATCGTAATACTGCTTGCGATGTTTATTTAATCGAGGCACTCTTTCCAGCGACTTTTTAGGTTGCATTACGTTTAGCGGTCTTTTTTAAGATCGCAATGCTACTTGCGATGTTTTTTCGGGTTGCATTACTTTCAGCGGTCTTTTTAAAGATCGCAATATTGCTTGTGATGTTTATTAGGTCAACTTATTTTCAGCGGTCTTTTTAAAGATCGCAATAGTGCTTGTGATGTTTATAAGGTCAACTTATTTTCAGCGGTCTTTTTAAAGATCGCAATAGTGCTTGTGACGTTTTTACATCGAATTACTTTCAGCGGTCTTTTTAGGATTGCAATATTACTTGCGGTGTTTTTTGAGGTTGTTTTACTTTTAGCGGTCGTTTTTAAGATCGTAATATTGCTTGCGAAGGTTTTTGTGGTAGCAAGACCGCATTAGGTTTTTCCTAAAGCCGTAATTTGTTTTGCGGTGTTTTTTAGTCGCGACTTGTTTTTCGGTGACATTTAAGGTCGGTATACTTTTTCGGCGTTATGTAAGCTCACAAAACGTTAAGCGGTTTTTAAGGTTGGAAATTTCCGCCTGTATTTTTTACTTGTAACAAATTCCAAGTATAAAAACACCGCAAAACAAAGTGCGACCTTTAAAGTCACCGTGAAACGTTTTGGGACCTTAAAACCACCAGAAATGGTATAGCGCTATTGTGTGTATTGTTATGTGCTAGGTATTTATGATTTGCGGATAGATTGGCAAAACACATTTTGGCAAAACCTTTTTGGCAAAAAAAACGGAAGGTTTGGCAAAAGTATTTATTCGGTGAGGAAAGATTGGCAAAATGATAGAACATAGTAAAATTCAAGTCATGGCCGCAGTGCCACATATATAATAAAAAAATTTCACGAAAATCTTATTGAAGTAACTTTTCTCCTCTAATTGCCCGTTAATAGAGTGGTGGAACTGTAAGGTGAGCTCGTGTTTTAGGATCTTTGAACTTCATGGAACGAAAACGATGATGAAAAATAGTTCGTTTGATATGTGATTCAGTAGGAAGTAGTGCCTGAACGTCAGAGTATTCCCAAGCCGTCACCTTTTTAAAGATTTGATATGTGCTCATATCGGGATTTTTAAGACATAATTCCTTCATAGTCGCTCCTGTGCACGGCATCTGTGGACATTAAACATGAAGTTTACATGAATGCATTGTGGCTAATAAGGTTTTCCTTCGAAATGAGATTTTAAATCTGATAAAGTGTGTGTTTACCTGTCGACGTTTGGAGGATGGGAAAGATGCTGTGTCCCATTTTCGTTCCAATGATTCCTTCCTGGTATGTTTGTCTTGCGGGTGTGATTTCAACGAGTGAAACTTTACAAATATTCCAATGATCGCAACATCAGTAATTCGTATCACCTTTGGAATTTCTTTTTGTGTAGCAGTAACCATCCAGATCAAGCTTATTCGTTTGGACAGTTTCGCTTTGTTTACGATAAATATAAGACAAATACTCAATCGAGTAACCTGCCGTTGTTAAGGACTAACAACTACTGACCATGAAAATAATAAATTACTCAAACTTGCATGCTAAGTAGCATTAGAATGTCATGCATATTAAGCGATGCATACCTTAGGGAGGCTTGTGGCTTGTTTCTCCACTGTTTTTAAAACCCAACAATTAATATTCTGCTGTCAAAACGCCCGTTTTTGTTTTGCCAAAATATCCTTTTCTGTTTTGCCAAAATGTCCGCAGTACCTCCTACCATAATGGCAAAATGTTTTGCCAAAATGTCTTTTGCCAATCTATCCGGACACCGTATTAATATAAGCATAGGCGGCCCGCGCGGATAAAGATTGTGCGCCGTTTTGCTTTTAAGGATTTGGTATCTGCGCCATTTTGCTTTCAACAAAAAATGGTAGTGCGCCACTTTACCTCTTAACTCACGATATGAATAATTAAATTAAAAGCTGTAGCACAACATTGAAAATGAGGACTAACAGGACTAACGGCTTTTCTACGACGGATCTATGGCGATTCACTGTTGTGCAGATGGTAATATTTATTTTAAGCACAATCCAAACAGGAAAAGGTGCGAAAATATTATTTTATATTGGGGCGGGAAGTCACAGTCATCGTGTCGCAATTCAGCCATTAGCAACCCAACTTGCAGAAAATGGTCATCAAGTCACATTCCTAACGCCTTTTTCGCCTGAAGTAAAAAACCCAAAGATCACAGAGTTCTGCCCGAAGGGCTTGTTGGATTTTAATAAAGCTGTGGACGCCCGGTTTAGCAACCAACCAGTACTGAACAAACAAAAGAATAAGGACGCGAATGAACTCATGGACAATTTTGGAATAAAGATGTGGAAAGTCGTACAGTTATGTAACGAGGTAACATTTCGAAGTCCCGATTTCACGGAGTGGCTGGAAAAATCAACGTTTGACCTCATAATCACAGAACACCCCAGATATGAAGTTTCACTTGGAATCGCATATAAATATGGAGCAAAAGTTATTGGATTTTCTCCCAGGGTGTTAGGTGCAGAAATGTTGGAGGATTTTGGAATTCCCGCCGAATCTTCTTCGTACACTTCGTGGACTCTAAGTAATTTCTACAAGTTCATCCCGGACCGTTTTCACCGAGAATACAATGCGCTAGGTTGGTATTTGACATACAGGTGGAGCCACTTTCCAAAAGTGGATTCATTGCTGCAGGAAGTTATTGACAAGAACATTCCACCTGTGGAAAAACTGATTAAGAATATGAGCCTTTTACTTGTTAATTCTCATTTATCCAATGACTATGCAAAATCTTTGCCTCCGTTTGTTGTTCCCGTCGGAGGAATGCATGTCCAGGATCCAAAATTAACAAAGGCTCTGCCGGCAGTAAGTTTAAAGACTACAGTACTGTACATAAATTACTTAATGTCTTTACTATAAAACCTCTAACTATAGCCGCCTCTAAACATAGCTTTGCTCTTTGGTTAGCCGTGTCAAATCTGACACTTAAGCATTACGATGACCGGCGAGATAAGATAATATTTAAAACTATAAAATTATACTAATTGGGGCTAAACGAAGTTATACGGCTGGTTTTTCAATCAGTGTTCGGTTTTGACCAACAATTTTTCTTAATTACCTACCACTGGTAAAAATTGGTTTAAATGACATAACTGGTCAAAACTGGCAACAATTGTCTGTGTGGGATTTTCAAGTGTTTTCAGGATTTTTTCAAATAAACACCTTTTTAAGGGCAATTTTGTAAGTAAACATTTTTCAAAATGTATTATCTTTAATTCTGACAACTTTTAGATGCCTCATATTAATTATTTGTTGTTTTTACAATAAACAATTTTTGAAAGGATGCATTTTTTCAAATTGGCTGTTCAAAACGGGCTAATTTTTCAAATCAGCAGTTTTTTTGATAGGACTTATTTTTTGAATTTACAATTTTTAAAATGGGCTAATTTTTCAAATTAGCATATTTTAAAACGAATAAATTTTTTAAACTCACACATTTTTGAACAGGGCTAATTTTTTAAATTATTACTCTTTTACAAGGGCTAATTTTTAGAATTAAGATTTTTTTAAAACGGGCTAATTTTTCTTTATACTTTTTGACACGAGAGGACCAATTATTTATACTTACCAACTTTTACCAATTTATACCGGAAAATCTTAAGAAAAAGTGCCTTTGTTAACCCATTTTAGCCTGGTTTTTATCAAGGCCGAACCCTGATTTCAATACGTTATTAAATAAAAGTCACATTAAAATTTCCGTTTGGTCTTTTCTAGACGATTGCGGATTTTATCAGAACGGGCGAATGGGAAGGATTTGTATACATCAGTTTCGGAAGTATCGCACAAATTTCCGGATTGCCTCAAGCAACGCGGAAAATCATATTCGATTCCATTGGAAAGTTTCCAAACGCAAGGTTCTTAATCAAATGGAACGACGAGATACCCGAAGATATGCCTACAAATACCCTTCCAATGAAATGGTTTCCACAGCAAGATATACTTGGTGGGTTGACGGCTTCAAATAGTAGCTTTTAAACAATCGCTTGGTAGTTGTCATGCAATAATAGAAGAGAAATATTTTTCATCAATTTTTGAAGCCCATCCCAAATGCCGCGGGTTTATAAGCCAAGGAGGTACGATGAGTTTTCAGCAAGCCACCTTCAATGGCGTTCCAGTGGTTATTACGCCCATATTTGGTGACCAACCTTACAATGCCCGTGCTGCAGTTCATCATAGCAGTGGAATTTTTCTTGAGCTTGCAGACATCACATTCGAAACCTTTTCGGATGTTCTTCGACAACTTCTGTACAACGACACGTAAATTTAATTCATTCTTCAAGTACTTTTTTGCAATAGAGAGGTTCAAAATTTGTTAAAAAAGAGGTTTCGTAACGTTTTGAAATTGTTAAAATGAGGGATTTTAAGACGTTCAAAAATGGTTAAAACAAGAACTGTATTTTCATAATTGCTAAATCATGAAATTCTGAGATATTCTAAATTGTTAAATACAAAATTTTGAGTAGTTTTAAAATTCTTACAAGAGGGAATTCTGAAACTTTCAAAAATTGTTAAAATCAGAAATTTTGAGACGTTCCAAAGTTGTTGAGAAATTCTGAAGAGCTCGGGATTGTTAAAATAAGAATTGGACTGTATATTGGCGTGTAATTATTCCTGTATAATTCTCAGACTGTCAGCAGCGGCAAAGGAAGTGGGCAGAAGATTTAGAGATCGTCCCATGACTCCGTTGGATACTGCAGTTTGGTGGACGGAATATGTTTTGAGGCACAACGACACAGCGCATTTAAAACCCTTGGGGATTTATCAGGAGTGGTGGGAACGGCGACTCCTTGACTTTTGGGCCGTTGTGTTCGTTGGGATTTTACTGTGCAGCGCAGCTGTTGTGCTGACTATTCGAAGTGTAATTCTCATCTTCAAACAATCGCGGACCCGGCCGCAGATGAAAGCAAAAACGCATTAAAGCTAAAAGCATCGCTCTCAGAATTTATAAAAATTCAGAAAACATTCATGAGGGGAGCTAATAGAAAATAACTATAATTATAAAACTAATACTATAAATTACAATTAGTACTTTTAGTATTATTTGCTACAATATGCATAAAACGTATTTTGAGCTTAAAAAGCATAACTTTAGTGTAATTTTAGCATTTTCAGGCAGAAAAACAGCATTTGTAGCATTTTGAAAAGCAAAAAAAATCATTTTTCAAAGGTAAAAAAATAATTTTCTGGTCACCCTTCACCACGGATGAACAATTATTTTCTGAGTGAAGAGGCACCGTCTCACGCATGTATACTTGTATTGTGGACGAAGCTAAGGGTGCGGGTTCCAAATGCAAACATGAAGTGCGTAAGTTGATGACAAAATAAAGTAGTTACAATATTAATCTGCTGATCTTTAGAGACATTAATTCGTGTTTTTACTCAAAACTACATTGATAGTTTTCACATATTATTTGCAACGCTCCGCGTGCGTGATATCACCATGTAAATAAATATTTTGTTAAATATTTTCCCCACATTTCAAAATTTTAATTTATCCGCCATGTTGTATAATTTTTGTGAGCGTTTTAATGTTCTTGGAGCGGATGGCGTCCTTGCATGCCATTATCACATTTGCTTTCGGTCTTCCCACTGAAATAAGTACACAAATGGCAACGCATAAAACAGTTCAGCCCAGGTTAAAATCAGGTTGGTAAAAATTGGCTAAAAGTGGTTAAAAGTGGCCACTTTTTTCAAGGTTTTCTGGCACAAATTGGTAAAAATTAGAAAAAATGAGTCAAATTTGGTCCCATCCTGTCAAAAAGTGCTTTGTGAAATTAGCCATTTCAAAAATACCGTATTCTCTGTAAGAGTATGGCCAGGTATATTAAAACTAAATTCAAGGGGAGTATACAGTAAGAGGAGGGTACCTTACCAGAGCAGGCTATAAGTGAATTTTGAAATACATTACAAGATCCCACAAAGTAGGCGGAAAGGAAGGGTGTGAGCCGTTAAGATAGGTCCAATGGGATGGCTGGTGGAAGGATAAGGAATTTAGACCTATAGAAGCGTGAGAGGGTGAAAGGGTAGGGACTTTACTGAGTAGGCTCGGAAGGAATTAATTTCATGTTGACAAAATGGCTATAATTTTTAGCAAATAATAAAAATGTTGAGGAAAAAGGTAATTTAGAAGCCAGATTTTCTTCCATTCTTAACTATAAATCATTTTGGTTGTGTTTAGAGCTGTTATGTGATTCACATATCTTGCAACCTGCAAGACAGTAAAGTGGTATAGACAAGTGAACAGCTCTGGATAAAATTTTGTCGATTCCCCTTACTGTGCCTTGTCTTATTTAACAAATTACAAAAAAAAATTACAATTAAAATTGTAATTCAATTCTGTATTAATTTTCAAAAAAGCATTTCCTGTAGCACCTGATTAATTACATTTAGGTTTAAAACGTTCTCATTTAACGAACCGTAGCAGCCTATGGCGTCGTTGGACGTTGTTAAGCCATCTCTTTATTACGTTTAAAAACAAGCTCCCCGTGAGGTATCTCTATAAATATATTTCACAGCATTTATCGCCAGCTTAGAGTCAATTTGACATAAGTCCAGTCCACGCAACACAATGTGGCGCAAATGCACAGTTAAAAGCAATGACTAGCGCCAAATTGCTTTTAAGCTGACTGTGCAATTGCGCCACAATGCTATTAACCGTGGACTGGACTTAGGTATATCATATTGAATTTAAGCCAACGATATGTATGTATATAGTAGGGTATATTTTCAAAGTAGGATATACTACACTATGACATTGAAGCCAAAAGGGGGACACACAATTAGAGCGGTGTGAGGCTAAACTTGTAGCGCGGGGCTCTAGATCGCTAGAGATGAGCGCGGGGGAGACAGGCTAGCCCTTTTGTGCAGGTTCGCTACTCGCAAGGCAAGTTGATATGATTCCACAAGTCTGGGGGTGGACTTGATGACGTGAGGATAGACTTGTGAGCTTGATTACTACTTGGTACTTATACGAGTCATCGTGAAGTAATTTATAAATGATAGGATGATTAAAAGATGTGGAATAAAGCACCCCCAAAAACTGAAAACTGAATTATAAGTCAATACAACTGCGTGTTTATTTGCCCTTATGATCAGATGATAATTACAATACATTGGCATGGCATCATGCCAGCCTTAGGTCACTCAAAAGTGGGCTTATAGTTATACAATATAATAGTATACAAGCATACAAATAAATGATAAGTGACCATTAGCAAAGGTCTTAAGATACTACTACGAGCTCAGGAGTGACTAAAAATAGGTCTGCTCGTCATGAGGCGTGGGGCTTGAATGTCGATCCAAACGTTGTTGTCACGTGAATCCTGAAATAAATTCATAAATTAATTAGAAAAAAAAACACAAATAACAATAAATTAACTACCTACTAATAAATCTAATAAATTAAAAATTTACCTACGGATCCACCCCCATCGTCATAGTCGTAGTCATCATCCCTTCTTCCACTTTCGGCAACCACCTACAAGTAAAAACAAAAACCTATTTAAACACAACTAATAAAGCCAATAACTACACTAAAAATACCATTACTAATACTTACACCTAATCGAATAAATAAAAACTACCTAACAAATGAACAAAAACCGAACTAACTACCTACAAGACTTTTAGCATCAGCTCCCTTCTCTCGTCGTCGTCATCTCACTCCAGTCTCTCTCAGCACCTAAAAAAATTATAATTATAATATACCCCTAAAACTACAACTACATTATAATAAACACATTTCAACTAAATAAATACCTAACTAACCTAGAGTTACCCATCTATAACTAATCGAAGTACGACAACCACTACAACTACCAACTACAGATACCCACTAATCACTACCCTAATAACTATCTAATGCTAATCCTAAATATAAATATAAAAACTTTACCTTACGTTTATCCGGTATCATCTTTTCTCCTTTAGTCCTTGGTCCTCTGTCCTGTAATTATAAAAATATAAACTTAATTAATAACTATAGTTATAATTTCATACTTCCAGCTCCGGCTGGAAGTATGAACCTACTATGCACCATATGTACCTACTACCAATCGCAGACTTTTCCCTTCCCTTTTCCTATGCACTAGTAAGTAGGTAGTAAAATTTAAACTACAACTAATAAAAACTTAACTATACTTAACTTACCTGAAAATTCAAACCTACCTGGTCCCGCCCACTACTTACCTTCCTCCAATCTTGGTCCAGCGTTCCTCCTTGGCTTCAACTTACCTGCAAGACAAAAGATATTATTAGATAGGCTGAGAATTCAACTCCATGAATTCTCAGCACACAATTTCATCACACCTCAAGCAACTTTACCGGACTGAACATCAAACTTACCTGTGGTGGATTTCAACCTACCTGCTCCGGCTCTGGACCCAGCCCTAGCTTCCTCTTCACCAGCATCATATATTTTTGCTTCTGCTTCCGAATTGTATTCGACGTTTTGTCCTCTTCTTATTTTTGTAGTGTTTGCTTGAGCGTTTTGCTTAATCGTAGTTTGTCCCTTGTCACTGTAAAAGTATTTTGAGTAGTTTCCCCGTGCTTTGGGTTTGGTTTACCTGTGCTGATGCTGTTTCTCTCGTCCTGAGCAATCTCGGAGACAACGCATATAGGTAACCCCCGTTTATTTTATAAAAACCTGAAAACCAATACTACTTCGGACTCCCTTTTATTTCATTTAATTCATTGTATTCCCACGACGTAGCATGTGGAGATTTGTAGCTTTTACGCTGCAATGTGTTGTCCTCGTCCTGGATCCCCCTTCAGGCTCCCTCACTCTTGCTCCCTCTCGCCTTCTTTTCCTTACGACAACGCTTTCCTCTTTTCCACCCACTAAAGGGGCACTCAATTCCCGAAAAAAAGTTTTGAGTATGCAAATGAGTAGTTAGGTCAACTAACTACTCATTTGCATACTCACAAGCGGATACACAAATATGTTAGGATACACTATTACAGAGAATACGGTATGCTACTTTGAAAAAATAGCCTGTTTTAAAAAAGGGTTAATTTCAATTATTAGAACTGTTCAAAAGTGTAACGAAAAATTTCGCCGTGTCAAAAAGTGTTGATTTGCATAATTGTCCTTAAAAATTGCTAATTTAAACAAATCCTGAAACCCGTTGAAAAATTCACACGGGTCAAACTTTCTTTAGTTTTTACCATTAATGTCATTATAACCAACTTACCAACTTCTACCAGTGGTTGATAATTAGCATAAATTCCTGGCCAAAACTGAACCCTGGCATACAAATATGTACAAGGTCAAGCGCTTTGACCAGATTTGTAATATATGAATATATGCTAGAAATAGTATGTTTACACATTACCGCGAAGCCTCGCTGCCTTTTAAATGATTTGATTTACGGTCTTAATGGACTCTATGATATTCTCGTTGATCGTGCAGCGAATCTGATGCTGCGTGATTAACGTTCTGTTGATTTCATGCAGCTGCGCGTACCAACGGCGCATACCGTTACTACAAGAAAATGACCAGTCACAATTTGTGTGTGATTAGCTCAAAATTTTAAATTTCATTCGTTACATTTCACAATTCTAAAATTACATATTTCCTATCAGACGCGCATCCTCTGCACGAATTAGCAGGCGTTTTATTACTCCTAAATGGTCCGCAATGTCAGCACCGAGGCGGTCGCTACTTTCTTGATATTCTTCTATAGCACGCATATCACGCATGTCCAGTTGGGCTACTTCCTCAGGAAAATCCGCTTTTGCCTTTGATCAAACCAAAAAAAGCGGCATACCCAATACTCTACAGTCCTTACGGTTTCAGTTCTTACGGTATGGTTGGCAAGGGAATCAAACAAAACACTGAATCCGTAAGGATTTCAAAAGCTGCACCCGATGCACAAAACTTTACGGATTTATTTTTGAAGGTCAAGGGGAAGGGGAAAATGAAATTTGACAGTGGGAGCCCTAAAAACCAAATGACTAGATACTTTCGACCATGCTCGTTCGGAATCTGCCTTTGGTTTT
>JAAXYX010004976.1:0-11523 GCA_036851915.1 Ptenothrix huangshanensis | reverse complement strand
ATCATTTTGGCCAGGCATCGTGTACCTATCATATCCTTCAAGGTATCCAAGACCAAACTCGTCTCTTGTCCACTGAACGTCTCCCACTTTATTTTCCACCACACAGGTCAACTCTGCCCGCGAACATAGAGCAACCGTTTGATTACTCGGGGTACTTACGAATTTCTGCAAACCACCAGAAACATTTTTTTGGAACTGCGAGTCTGCAGCTGCACGCCAAATGAACAACGAAAGAATGAGAAGCTTGCAAATTATTGAAGACGGGAATTGAAGCCCTCCTTCATCAAGGTAATAACGTCCAACACCTAATGCCCTTGCCATCGTCAACTGTCACATTCACAATTATTTCCACTATATTCCTACTAACAAGCAATTATATTATCAAGGACAAATACAGTAGGTACAGGGAAATGTGAACGATTAACCATAATATAGTAAACCGATGCCTTGTGACTGCGACTTTTCAATCAAATCGATGCTCACAAATACGATAAAATAATTATGCGACTAAACTACGGAGTTGTAAGAGACTTAAGAGAGTAACATGCAGTAAAAGTATTTCAAAGTTTTCAGAACAAAGACCGCACGTGCTGCGCGAAGCAGAACACCTACGTTGAACGCTGCCCCTCAAGGCTTAAGTCTACAGGAAGTAGTGGATGACGTGTTTACGCACGAGCTTCCAAATGCCACTTGCAAAACCGACGTCATTAAGTCATTTCATTAAGAATCGTTATTTCCAAGTCCCCTAAGGAAGGATCATCCTCCAGTTGCATTTTAAAAACAGCTTTATCTGTTGCATTTGGTCCTTCAGTTGTCTACCGTTGCAATAACAAGCGATATGAAGTATATAAAGCTGATCCCTTGCGTCAGAAAATGGAAGATCTATCCTTCAATTAAACTTTTTTATATCTAATTATACTTAGTAGACGTGAGATTTCATAAAAAATTATGACAACAATCGATGCTTTTCGACTGTCGACAGTACGCCTTGTCACAGTTGGGAGGGAGATAACGATAGTAGTTAAGATGCAAGATGAGGTATACCTAGATGCCTACTACTGTAGTAATAATAGTGAAGCAACTTGGATTGTAAGTTGGAACTGATCGATTTTTCGGATATGTTGATGATGTCTATGTAAATAATCTTCAAAATGTAATGACTTAACTTTTAATCACAACTTTGTGGGTATATTAATATATTATTTTCCTTGTGTGCAACGTTTCGACCTACAGTGGAATCTCGTTATAGTGACATCACATTTTATGTCACTAAAGTAAGATCGTCACTACAGGTCTAATATGACATATGTAAGGGCAGTATATTTCAGTATAAAAATGTGATATACTAACATACAGTGCATATATTCAAACGAAATCTCATTTTCACTATCGTGTTTCACACGTGTACAAGAGTAACGTAATAAAATATGTATGTCAAGTAAATAAAGGTTGTGCAGGCTAAGGCCAAATCACCTTAAAGAATGAAATAACTGTTCGTGTACATGATACTCGTTCACAGTGGTATACCTAAGAGAACTAAACCTAGATTTTTCACAATAGGTCTCGGTTTTATTAATTTAGGCAAATACACACGCATATTAACTAAAGTTGCGATGTCTTACATCTACAAAAAGAATATCGGTATTCTAGTTTTTTTAAAAAAATAATAATGATTATAATTATAAATTTTGAATGTTAATACAGCCAATGCAATGTAAATATGCAGGGATTTCATGTAAAGGGGATTGAAAATCATTATAACATTATAACAAGAATGTCATTATGAAAATGTCAACGAGCTCCTATGCATTTACATACATAGGCATTTTGACGGGGACGCATTAGTATGACACTTTAACAAAATTGTCACTATGAACGATGTTACTACTACAGGAAGATTCCACTGTATATTGTTCGTAATGTATATGTACATAGTGTAGTCCTAAGTAGATGAACAAATTGTTTTTACGTGAGTAAGCTTACGCAACAATTATTCATCTACCTACCTTGACAATCAGTGTAGTCGAATAACTTTATGGAACATCATATTTTTTCATTTCTATAACCCACTTTTTTCGTTCCTAATTCCTAGTATGTTGACAATAATACTAGTCGGATACAATACAGTCATGCAAGTATCAAATTCTTTAGTGGGTACAAAATTTATCTAGTAGAATGAACTATTTTAGTAACTTTAAAAGGAATAAATTACGTACTCATAATTCGGCCCAGCGGTCATTGGTTCGCAGTTTGCAACATTGTTATAATTATTTCCGTTGAAAGTACAAACGTGCATAATTCCATATCTGCCATTGTTACACAATGACGCCTTCCCCTACGACTACAACAATTTCCATAATTATACTCACATCAATTTTGTAAGGATTATGGGATTATAAAACGCAGAAACCAATTTTCAAACGATTCAAATAAAAACATGGGTGTTTGAAAGTAACCGTTTGGAAATATTCGTAATATGTACTATGTAATTATATTGTGTCGTTTGAAATTTCTGATGAGCATTGACTTTATAAAGTTTTTTGTTGCTAGTTGCTACCTAACTATAGATGCCATTTAATTTTGTCCTTGAACCAACTGTTCCAAGTTCGAATGTCTAGCCGGCGTTAATATTTAAATTATTGATACCTTACTCGAGAAATCGAGAATCGAGACCTCGAGTGCTCGACCTTCGTGAAGATGGCTTTATGCAGCATCTGACGTTAGAGAAGGCGATCACCAGCTAAAGCTGTACACTGAAACTGAAAATGTGCTCAGCATCCCTTTGTCTCCACGTTCTCCTCGAGTTCACATTCAAGTTTTTCTACTTTGAAGTCTTTCGTAAATGATGTTAAGAATATATTACGTTTATTGACCGCAGTTCAATTTCCTTTATACATTATAGTTACATTGATTAATTATTTAGGATTATTTTTTTGTAGGTTTTGAAACAAAAAACAATTTTTCCCCCACCCAAGCCATAACATCATTAATGCATGGTTTCCTGTATAAGCTTGCCAAGGACTAAACTATGAGACCATGTCGCAAGATTTAAACTCCGTTCAAATACAGATGGGGAAGCAAGATTCAAAATTTGGAGCTCAAATTTATCAGAGGGAACAGGGAATTTGTACTATTTAATTTTCCATGCGGCGTGCTCCTCACCAAGTTCTAGCGAGGACGAGAAGAGTATACCTCCGCTTGGTTTTCATCCAAGTTGTTCATGCATCGTGGCTGTAACTTTGTAGCCTTGTTAGATCCATTTAAACTAACTTGAATTTAGACGTTAGTTTATCTCATTTAGAAATGTGTTCACTTTAAAAAGGCCATCGTATCATAGTTTCCTTTTTTACGGATCATTTTTAATCTCCTTACAATAACCTGCTTGGTGTAAGGTATTTCTTGTGTTTGTACTTTCTCTTTTATAATAAATTGTTCGTGGTTTATTATATTCTCTGGTCCAGAGACTAGCACACACTCAAAATGTTGGTACTATTTGAAACCCCTGCGGGATATGCAGTTTTTAAGGTAAGGCATTCGAAAATGTATTAAAATGTAAAATTCGAGTCAAGTATGTGAATGAAGTCATTGAAATTTTGTAAAAATTTAACTTGTAGTCATTTAAAAAATGCGGTTAATTTTTATTTCCAGCTGTTGGATGAGAAAAAATTGAAAAAGTCGGAGAACTTGTACTTAGACTTTTCGACTCCGGAAGGCGCCAGTAAAGTGTATGTAAATTTTTTTTTAAAAATACTATTATGTACAATGTATTTATTATTAAGTGTTAATGTTGTAGTTTTTGGTTTTTGTTTAATGCTGAATGCAAAACTTGAACTTATATTTTCGTGCATTACTTGGAATAATTGATTTAGTGATTTAAATGAATGAATGTAAATAGGATGAAGGTTAAGATCCGAAATAAACGTTGTTTTAGTATTTATGTTAATTGAGCGAGAGTCACGTATGCTAAATAGTTTATTTATGTTTTGAATTGTGTTTGTGTTTACAGTGTGAAATTGAAGCATTTCCACAAGTTCGGTGACACTACTGAAGCCCTTGGAGCAGCTACGGCTGCTGTTGAGGGTAAAATCTCTAAGCCATTGAAGAAATTATTGAAGAAACTGGTGGATAAAGACGCTCAGGAACAACTCCTCATTGCTGATGCCAAGTTGGGAAATGCAATCAAGGAGAAAGTTAGTCTTAGTTGCGTGTCAAATAGCAATGTGCAAGAGCTGATGAGATGCATTCGTTCACAGATCGATGGGCTGGTGGGCGACCTACCCCAAAGGTAAATTTTTTAACTACTGCTTTGACGTTTTTTTTTGTTTTCTACAATATCTAATAACTAATGTTGCATTGCAATCATTATTATCATTATCATTATAACCAGAAATTAGTTATAACAAGATTATGCCACGTATAGTGAGTCTTTTTAGGCTATCCTCGTTGGAGGGCAGTGTCAAGTTTATTTTGAATAAAGTTGTCTTTCTCTCTTGTTTACCTTACATTGGAGGGTACAAAGGCTAACTGAATTTTAATTTTAACTTACAGAGAAATGGCTGCCATGGCTTTGGGCTTGGCACATAGCTTGGGAAGATATAAATTGAAATTCAGTCCGGACAAGGTCGACACTATGATCGTGCAAGCTGTAAGTCTTCTCGACGACTTGGACAAGGAATTAAATAATTACATGATGAGGTGTAGAGAATGGTATGGTTGGCACTTCCCGGAGCTCTCCAAAATTATACAGGACAACATCGCGTACATAAAAACACTTAAACATATGGGTAAGGTTCATTTAAATTATTTCTTCTGATTTCCTGATTATTTTCACGTCGTTCTAAATTCCGAGTGAGATATTTGGTAAAGGTGAACTTCTGCAATATTTTGATTTTTCTTTTTTTACAGGATTCCGAACGAACTGCAAGACAACAGATTTTTCATCAATTTTACCTGAAGATTTAGAGCAAAGGGTAAAAGAGGCTGCTGAAATATCAATGGGAACAGAAATTTCTGATGAAGACATGTTAAATATCAACTTTTTGGCAGAACAAGTTATTGAAATTTCGGAATACAGAGCTCAACTGTAAGTAGCTTCCACGAATTTAGACATCCGTCTATCTTAACTTATTTATACCGTTTTTAGAATGAGAGTAAAAAGTTGCGTCATGTGTTCTCTCCAGTTACGAATACTTGAAGAATCGAATGATGGCGATTGCTCCTAATGTTACCGTGCTTGTGGGAGAATTAGTTGGAGCTAGACTGATTGCTCACGCCGGAACTCTAATGAATTTGGCGAAACATCCAGCCTCAACTGTTCAGATTCTGGGAGCTGAAAAAGCTCTTTTCCGTGCCTTGAAGACTAAGAAAGATACGCCCAAGTACGGTTTGATTTATCATGCTCATCTGGTAGGACAAGCAAGTGCCAAAATTAAGGGCAAGGTGAGAAATAAGATTTCAATCGCAAATTTATTTACAATTTTTGTGATTCCGCATTCAGGTGATAAGTCCACAGTCAAGGAATTCAGTTAATGTAAATGGTTATACCATAGGTATCCCGAATGTTGGCCGCCAAAACTGCTCTGGCTGCTCGATTTGATGCACTTGGCGACGACACGGAACTAGCTCTTGGCGTGGAACACAAGGCATACTTGGAGAGGAAGTTGAGGGAACTTGAAGAAGGTGGAAATCGCCGCATTTCAGCCGGCAAAAAGAAAGATTTCTCTTTCCAGAAATTCGAGAATAAGAGTGAAATCCGTCAATATTCCGCAGCAGCCGATTCAACTGATTTCGGTAAACGTAAGTTGGAAGCAGATGACAATGGTGAAGCTCAAGCGCCAGCGAAGAAGATTAAACTTGAAGTCGAAGAGGAAAGCGAAACTCCCAAGAAAAAGAAGAAGAAGTCTAAACAAGTGGAAGAGGAAGTAGCGGAGGAAGAGGAACCCAAGAAAAAGAAGAAGAAAGTCAAGGAAGAGCCAGTTGAGGAGGAACCAGTTCCAGAACCAGAACCTGAAGAAACTGAGGGTAAAAAGAAAAAGAAGAAGAAATCAAAAGCCGCTGTGGAAGAAGCTGTAGAGGAACCTGAGCCCGAAGTCGAAGTAACAGAGAAAAAGAAGAAGAAGAAGAAAACGTAGAAAATTGGATTGTCATTGACATCTTTTCATATAAAATATGAGTTGTTTATGAATATAAATATAATTTCAATTACAAATAAATCATATTTTTAAAAGCTTTAACCTTAGGAGATAAGGTGACCTGTTCATTGTGTGCTTCAGAAGATTGATTGACATACATAATTATTATGTTGACATGCAACTAATTTTATAACTTGTTCGTACTTAGACTGCGTGTTGTTTTTTTGTTTTTCTAGGGCCTGTATATCTTATTCGAGAAGTAGAGTGTAGAAAATAGTATGCTATTGTCGTTTTCAATAAAATGTCTGTATCTTCCCATTTCAGCCTTGTTTAATTTGATCGATTCTTTATTTCCTTCGCGCTGTATGTCACACACTGTGAATTCGAGCGTGTGGACGGCCGCCAACAATCATGAAACTTATAGATAAAAGCAAAATTCAAAATATAATAAAACTTATGTTTCTAAAAGAATTACTCATAACTTCTTACTTCTGAAGCAACATACTTGATTAAAATTATGTAGTAATATTCAGCACTTATAAATGTGGTACATACATACATATATCATCTTTAAACACTAAAACCTCCCTTTTGGATAAAATACACAGTCCTTGACTCTCTTCATTGAAGAAGGAATTCGATTTGAAACTTGATTATCGTTTATAATCGTAAATGACGTGACTTAACTATGCATATAAGTAGGTAGGTAATATAATAATATGATATAAATACATTTCTTTTGAAAAATTAATCATTCGTAATCTCATCTAAAACTTTACCATTTCTGTTCTAGCTACAGTACAAGACATTACAAATAAATAAAGTTGCAGTTGTAAGTATTTTAGATTAATAGTAGATAAGGACATTCAGTTTAGTATGGCTGTGACGTCAACTAAATATTGTTACTACTGATTAGACATAGTATCAGCAGGTTGAATAATCGGTGGAGCGAATACAGCTGATGGGGGATGAATATCGGCACTTCGGGGTCTTCGAGGGGACGGGAGTAAACCCCATCTTTGCAGTGTTGGAACAATGACAATGTTATTGTACAAACACATTCCCAATATCAATGTAATGAACCCGATGATCTGTAGATAGTTGAATACTTGCCATCCTACAGTCAAACTGATCATCCATATAACCAAAGTTCGCACAGAGTCAAGAACCATTCTGGTTGTTGCAGACAATTCTTTGGTCACTGAGACTCCAGCAAAATTAAAGAATGCGATGGAAATAATCGTTCCTGTGACACAATATGAGATAAAGATCAATGTGAATTATCACTGAACTATTATAGTAATTAAGCACTAGTTACTCACATTTTTTGGTAATAATACCACAATCAATTATGTTTTACTATAAGTATAAGTTTAAAAAAAGCGTTACCTGTAAATGCAACAACAAGCAAATTGTTATTGCCTAGCTGTGCAAATCCATCAAGAGCATCTTCAATAACTCCTCGTGGATTGTCACTAAATGGAGGACCGATTGGAATGTAGTACATGGGAATTAAAAGAATAGCAAGGGTTGAAAAGCCAAAGACGCCTTCCCATCCGACAGCTTGAAGTGATGGCACATTATACTTATTCACGAATTTCTCTTCGTACACCATTTGTGTTGCTGAGATTATCTGAGCCAATACAATGAGTAAGTCCCCTACAGGAAAATAGTAAAAATTACAACACTTGCCCAAATAAATCTTGGAAAATAAAATCAATCAATGTTGACCGAAAATTTAACATGAAGAAACTTCTTAGAAGAGTTTGTTCTTCATTTTTTTAATATGTAATGATAATGACAATCCTTTCGTACCAGTGATAATCTTATTGACTCCAATAGACTCCTGGTTATTAAAAACAAAATCGGAACATCCGACAACGCTAAGACCAGCTAGAATAAACATGATACCCAACCACTGAGTAACTTTTAGAACACGCTCCAAGAAGGCAACAGACAGCAAACCGGTAAAGATAATAACAGCACCTACACGTGGAATGCACAAAGATTACAAATTAAACTTCATTTATTATAGGATTAAAGTAGGTATCTACAAATTTTTGTGATATAGTATCATGTAATCCCAATTTAAATGTCAGTTTGCAAAATACACTTTCTTACCCCGTAGCATCTGAAACGAAGAGGCGTAAGTAAGGTTTAATCCGACGTACATTGTGGATGTGGCCAGCATGTCACACATAGCAGGTGGGAAAAATATCCATGGGCTAAAATTTTGATTTCCTTGAATCAGTGGGACCACATCTTCGAGTTCACCCTGTAATATTATTATAACCAACATAAACATGTCATCAAAACTTTCGGACATATTATTTTCATCAAATATGTAACGGCATTGTTATTGCTCCTAAACTGATTTTTGAAGTAATGACAAAATATCAACCAGAAGAAATTAGTACGCATACAGATAATTATATTCTTTTAATTTGTTTACCGATCGTCGCCTTTTATAGAATAAAATGAGTTTGAACGCAACCAAACACATAACTTCCCCCAGAAACATGGAGCATGCTTGAAGAAATGGATGGTCAAAAGGCCTGGGTGGACCATTGTCGGAACCCACAGATTTCATTGTATCCGCCCATCTTTAGGGAAACAAATACGAGGTATTTATATTATGACGTCAAGTCATTAATCATACATATTTCAGATTATGATAATTCTGTGTACATTTTACTAAGATATTCTGTAAACTAAGCAATTCCGTAGGACGTTCGTTAAATATGGTAACTACTTGAAAAATACGAAGCAATATGATTACTAGGGTAAGCACACAAGGGTAAGAGTTAACATGTAATGACATACTTTGTTGACAAGGTGTTCAAGGATCCTGTGACCACCATTAAAATAGCGATCACTATTTGCTTATGTGTCCACGCCATTTCTAAAATATAACATCAAAAATATCAGCATCGAAATTCGAAAACTTTAACCACAATAATCGTTTTCATTGTATCAAATCATCATCATCGTCAGCAATAATTGAAACAGCACCAATATCGGTGACCAGTACAGTCCCAGCATCATCAGAAAAGAAATTACATAAATCACAATCGATTGCAAGAGTAACGCATGGCACTATGTACTGATGTAATTAGTAATTATCAGTAGTTGTACACAGTATTTAATATTTCACGAACAAACATTGTGTGGGTGAACGGTTTGATATCGAGGAGTAAGCAACACTGCGTAAAAGTAAAACCAAGATAAGAGGACGCTGATACTGTGACCGATAAGCGATAATAACATGCCTAATTATATAGAACTAAGCACTATAACTTCCTATTCCATAAGCAATCAAATGCAATATTTTACACGAAAACGAATAAGTCGCCGAAAGAGATTATATTTTATGATTCACGAATTTACGTTGTAAAAATGCAGCAGATCAGAAATCCGCCAACAGAAATCTTAGTATTAGCGTATAAGGCAGGAATAATGGATTGGTACGGGTACATACCTATAATATTAAATAAAACTGTTGACCCGGGAAATGATTTTCTACTTTGAGAATAAAATAAAGACAGGAACACAGAATTCGTGAGTGGTAGTCTTTAGCCTTTAGCGACAATGACAACAAATGACTTTGACTTTAATGATTCATGCATATATACGGCTCTCGATATCGCTGTTCATTTGCATAAAATTATTATTAACGTTATCCTTATTGTATCAACTACGGAAAGGAGTAACTACGCTCCTACATGTATGCAGAGTTGCAAACAGCACAGGATAATAGTGACGACGATGATCCTCCCCCTTGTACATTAATTATATTATTCTTCATCTGCCTATCCCTTCTTTATTAATCCTATAGGTACGGACTTTAATTTTAACGATAATGCTACTTCAGCAAATTCGCCGTACAAATACGGTTAGTTATGCTACTACTTTTTGCAATGAGCTCTAAAACTGACTCACGGGTACTTGCTAAGCATAATTAACTTAAATTAACAAAGTATACGTACTAATGAGATATAATCAAAAGTATTTTACCACAATAGCTATATGTAAGTACTGCGTATGTCTAACCCAAATTGCACGGCCCTCCACAACCACCGAAGCTAAACGCCAGATTTGCCAGATTGATATTTTTTCGTTTTCATGAATGAATGAAAATGACGCTAAAGCTGAAAGGTTAACTAAATACACCATATTTTTATGTCTCAATATATGATAATAATGTCGCATCATTGAAGCTCTGATGTCAGATGATGATTCATGAAAGCTTCTATCACCATGGTTCGTTGTTTAAGTGTAATGTGCTCCTCGTGCACACTACTTCCATTAAATTCCCTTTTCCTTTGACTTATAATAGTTAAGCTCCATCTGCAAAATCTATGAAAATGTATCTACACTTATTTACTAAATTAGAATTGCCTCATTTATCTCTCTTGAATGACTCCAGTCCAGGTCATTTCAAGACAATGTTGGTCCCACGTGTGATTCCAAAACATTTTTTCTAAAACTGTGAACATTGGAAATTGGGACTGCGGTACGAGGACAGTAGTCTGTGAAAATACTGTTTATATTGCGACACGCACATTCGATGTTCGATGTAAATTAACATTTAATTTACTTAGTATTCTTGTTTACATAATAAGCTTCGGTAAGACGTATTTGTTTATAGGTATTCCCCAATCTATGCATTTCAAAATTACATCGTGAATCGGAATGTGAATAAATTCAAATGATACACCTAATTACAATTACAACATCATATGTAACTCCAGTATTGAATGTTGGAAGTAACCAACGAACTAAAACTTGTCAATAATATAGCGAACTTGTATGAATAATGAACCGTGTTGTGGTACAGAAAATAAATAAAGACAACGATAACTACGAATAAGCAACTTAATAAGTTAACAGTTAATAAGGATAAAGACATTTAAATTACTCTACTCCATGTACTTTTTTCATTCTGCTACACAGATAAAAGCATTTTGACATCTGCGAGTTCTGCCACGCTATATTCTTTCTCAAATGTAATCGGGTGATCGTATCCAATAATCGAATATGAATGTTCTCCAACATCGGTATCGGAAGTACCGTTTTATACTTGAATGTACAGTGGTAATTACAATTTTCATCTTCCTGTACTATGGTACCATAAAAATATACTAATAATAGCTAATAGCATAAACCATATACCTTCCATTTTTTTTGTCAAAATCGTAGTAGGTATTTCTGAAATTAAAACACAGATTGTCCAAAGAGCCTACTGCGACACATCATTTAAAAGATCTTAACGAGCAGAAAGTTTAAATGAACTAATTTATAGAAGCAAATGATTTAATTCAATTAGTTTTTTCGAAAAAAAACAGTAAAATGGGGTTTCTTGAAAATATTTCACTTTCTTTAACACGTCAAA
>JAAXYX010004975.1:0-11525 GCA_036851915.1 Ptenothrix huangshanensis | reverse complement strand
AAATGGAAGAGAGAAAATAACTGATACTGAATTTTTATGATGGGAACTTTTTGCTACAAGAGCAAAAAATTTTCATCATCTTCTTTTCCATAATGCGGCGTGTTATAAAACTGTCTTCTGAGATATATCCTGCGTTTAAAGCTTATAGTGAAAGACAAAATCATTTTTTCTAATTATTTGAAGATGCCATAGTGGCCTTGTATCTTGTGTAATTGGAAATTAAGAGTGATATTTTTTCTCGCTTTTTTACCAAACCAATGTATGTGCCGGTACGTTCCTTTATATAATCTTCTATATATTGGACAGAACAATACATTTTTTCTCCCAATATTTTTATGCTGTCCCTCGGTCTGTCTTCATACTGTTATCTTTCTCCCTTTTTTTACATCTGAATGCTCGTTTACGAAACGAACTAGGGAAAACCGCAGACTCATGTCGATGTCTTCAGCTTTTGTTGTCTTATTATTGTGCTGACGCTGACATGGAGTGGACATGCAAGCTAGAAACTTGCTCAAACTTGCATGATGACATTTCAATTGGCATTGCGATTTCGATGACGATTGCCGATTTGAAATTGAAATGGAAATGGAATGAAAGAGATGTATGCGGTACAATGCAGTATTATTACTTCACATTTTCCTTTTCTCTATGTATTTTGCAAACGTTCTGTCTGTCTGTAACTATGTGCTTGAGAGTGTGGCAGTGGCCTTTGTCGATTTTTGGTGAATGCAGGTTCCTGTTCTGGTTTACATTTCCCACGTCCACTTCGTAGATACTGTATTGCACTGATTTCGACACCAATCCAGTGCAGTGCAGTGGTCAGAGGGTTTATTATGGAGTGCTCAAAAGTGTTCGGGTTTTCCATTTTAAATTGTTTTTTTTTTCATAATTTCTTCAATTATTACTAAAAGGTAGATCACCAATAGTTTTTTATGATTTATTTTTCATAACATGAAATGCATTTATCTGGTGTTGCGTTAATTTATTTCTCGAAGGTTTTATCTTTCTTGTTAATTAACAAATAAGGCTGGCATTAATTTCAAATTCGTACTTCGTGTAGATGCATGTTGCGTTTTTGTTCAGTTGCCACTGTTTTTATCTCTAAGATAATGATGTAGGTTAAGCTGGCTTGATATTTTGTTATGAACAATGTTTACGTTATTACACATGTATAGGTAATATTATTATGCGTTGTGTGTTTGAGTAATTTGGGTTAATTGTCTAATTAGGCAGTTTACAGTTTTGTAATTACATTTATCTTATTTTCTTCTTCCTCCTCACTCTTAATTGCTCTGACATATTTACCTTCTGGTTTGGACGTTTTGGACTTTTCAAATCCTTAGTCGTTTTTGCTTTTAAATTACTCAGATTATAGTAGGACATTTTGAACTTTGACAGAATTGAGGAGAAAGATTTTCGGTTTCGTTTTTTTGGAACTTTTTCTTTCATTCACACAGTTGTTTCATGTTAAAAGTTTTTGCAATTTTAGAAGGCGTGCAACAAACCAGGCTGTTTTGCACTTTATTTGGAAAAATGAAAATTTTAGGATTTTAAGTGGTTCTAAATGATCGGGGAACTAAAGGATTTTTTAATGAAAATTATTGCAATAAGGACGTTTAAAATTTCGCCATATTTAGAGACTCGGTTACGAATTTCGACTATTATTAAGCAAAATAAAAAACCGTGTAGTTTATAACTGATGAATCATATCGCTTTCCAGTCGACTCTACCTTCAAATGTTCTAGCCCCCAAAAATCATGCAATTAGCACGTTTCCCAAGCACGTGAGTGTGACTGGAGAACGTTTAGCGTCTTTTCTATTTTGTCGCACGTTCTCAACTCCTGTTTCAATCTACCTACATAAAATTTACCTACATACGTCCAGCTGTAGAGAACAATTAATTATTAACATTTAGCATTTAGCAATGCATTGACACGATCACATATTGCATTTCTATTACTACCTCTGCAATCAACTATTACCAACTCCAAATTAAAATAATTGCATGCTCTTCTCTACAATTATTTTATGCTGATCCTGGTCCTGGTGCTGACAGTTCAAATGTTGGTCAAATATTTGCTTTATTTTATCTCTCTTTTATTTACTCGTACTCCAATTCCATTTCTACTGATTATCCTACACTCACTAGTTAGTGTCGGTGCTAGTGATAGCGATTTCGACAAAGTTTTTTTTACACACTTGATAATGGATGTCAATGGATCAGTCATTACTACTGTCACTATCGCCGATGGACATCCAAAAGTGTCGCAGTTACGTCAAACGAATTCATTTGATTTACTAGACATAGTATATGTACCTACATGCATTTATAAAAGTAATAGTAAAAAGTGCATCTGATGAAGAGCATGAGGATGTCATGATCATGATCTTCTCACGTGCATTTGCGTCTGGTTCTGGTTCTGGTTCTGGGCTCGAAGTGAGTCGTGATTCGTCATGTAGTGTCTGCATTGCATTACCATTGCACTGCACTGTACTGCACTGTACTGCCCTTGTCCTGCAAAATGTGTACGTGATTCTTCCACTTTGTATGCAATTGCATTGTCGGATTCGGGAGGATTCGAATTACATTGCATTATTGCATGGCACGGCAAAACTGCATTCAGGTTTACTACCTACAAGACGACCTTGGGCTCTATCCTTGAGTATTCTGTTGGGGCAGCAGTGCACAGTGCAGCAGCATTATTGCTTCAATTAAACTGGAACACATTTCGTCCACAGATGCAGTGGATTTAATTATGTACCGACATTTTTACTCGAGCCTTTGCAAATTTTGGTGGAATTTTATTGTGAGGGAGCACGAGGAGAGGATGTTAGCGTCAGCGTCTTTTTTCTCCTTCGGGAGTTGTCTGTTTGTTTGTATACATATCGTAAAAGGCTCTTTTGAATCGAGAAACAAATTGTCGTCTAAGTAGCTTAGGAGGTACTTCCCATGCATAATTTACCTACCTACCTATCCAGTTTTTGTATCTAAAGAACATTTCCTTTCCAACTTGAACTTATTTCTATGAGGGTACATCAGACTTTGAAGTGGAAGATTTGCAGTGTTCAACTCCAGACTAGAGCTTTGCTATGTCATTGCTTAAAATATTGACGTTGAGTTGTCTGTTGTATTTCCTTACTTGATAGTGAAGGAAAGTCGGTATTATAAAATCCTTACGTTGGAAGGTGCAAATTGCTAGAAAAATGTACCAATTCAAAACTAAAGTGTTTCACGTATATCCGAATAATTCGATTTTTGCAATAGTTCTCAAAATGGCGTTCAAAGATCGTCACGACAAGAGCAGGAATATATTTATTGAATATGAAGGTATAAAACGCCCGAAGTGTCTCCTGCTTTAAAAAATTACAGTAAATAAAACGATAATTAATAATTAGGTGTTGAAAACGTGTAAACTTTGTAGATAAAATTTGTCAACTTTTTTGAAAAGTGTAATAGTTTATCTTTTTTCATCATTATGCCTTATCTGACGATAAGATGATGTCAAGTTTCCTTTCCCACTTCCGACCACAACCAGGATATGATTTTCTCCGGAGATAGATTTCTGGAAGTTTCTTCCTCCCTTGCATGGTGCCAAGCAAAATATCGTAGGTAGTTACAGCTTTTTGTGAGCAAGATGATCTACGATTCCAAGTCTGTTTCCGTTATCCTTTGAAACTTGACTAGATTCAAAGGCAGTTATCTATCCAAGTAGACAGTTTAATCCTCTCTCACAATAAGGTTCATAACCCTAAAAGTCTAATCTAAAGGCAGAAATGAAAAGACTAAGGCCGGTTGAAGACAAGTTATTCCTTAAGCACTTCCTTTTTTCTTCCCGACTTCCTTCACTAATGCTAATGATCCCTGTCTAGCTTCTGCTCCCGAATGTCTGTCTCTCTGTCTCTTTTTTCCACCAGCATTTGTTTTTCGTACCAAACTCCAACTCCTTACACTGAACTGCACTGAACTGCACTCCTGCCTCCTGTTTACAGTATATTTATCATCATCCTGTCTAACCCAACTGCAAACGGTAAATCCTCAAGTAGCTACGAACTCTATATGCATAGGTAAGTAGGTACCTAGGCAATTATGTATTTCCCTGCACTCTTGTGCTGGAATCGAAGAATAATTCCTGTCATCAGAGTCTAGTCTAGTCTAGTCTAGACCTCCTTCCTAGTCTCAGCCACAAACACAAATACAAATACAAATTTATGGCTTCCACTCAAAAAACTGGAGATTGTAACTGCCTCACATTGACGTAACCTGAGAAACGTAAAAGCAATGGAATTTGGAAAATTTCTACTTGTACCTCTGCCTAGAAGCAGACTCGACTGGGAAGAAAATGCTGCACTGCATTTCTTCTCTCCCATCTCTTATCACAGCACAGTTATTCCTACCACATTACAGTAAATAAAACATGCCTTGGCCTTCCTAAAGGATTAAATGATGAAATTGTCCATGGAGAAGCCTGCCTCGTCTTACCGCATTTTCCTCCGGAGTCACATCACAGCTCGTATTCGTACTCGTAGATTGTAGGTAGTAGATAGGTAGTTTGCCATTATTTTTATGAAGCAGTCTGGAACGTTTTACGACGTACAGGCATTGCTGGTCCTGGTCGTTAGTCATTCAGGGAATACAATACAAAGTCCAAGTCCTGTTTTTACTACTGGAGCTTTTGTACCTTGAACATTGCAGATAAATGTGAATGAAGGAATTCAAGTAAAGTGCATATGGGTATATGACTGGTACTAGACTATAATATTTGTATTATATAGAACTTGAGTTATGACAGGCATACAATTATAAATGGCATTACACTTGACTTGACTCGGTTCGACTTTGGCTTCGGCTTTAGAATATTTGTATTTTAATGGAGATTTAAGGTTGCTCGTTGTCGTTGATATTCTATCAGATAGTGAGATAAAAGAATGATAATTCCCAACTGTATCTTCATATCTAAATTGAATAGAGAGTTGGTATAATGTGCCTATAGGAAAAGTTTCTGCCCTTATAGTTCTATGATACTGGATGCAATATAATGCGATTCGATGCAATATAATGCAGCTAGAATGCCATCAATTGCTAGTCCAATGATAATCATAATCATGTCTGACTAAGTTAAACAAAGTGGGGTTATGTAGAACAAATATTGCTATTGACCTCTGTACTCTGCACTTGTACCGATAGGACAATGAGTCAAGGATATATTCGTTTACTACTGACTATAATTATTACTATAATATATAGTCCGTAGTCATTATATCTGTCTATGGTAACTGCTATACTGAATGATGAGTGGGTCTGGTTGATTTGTGTTATAACTACTGCATTCAAAGTTTGAATCTTTCCTTTTGGTCGTTGGTCGGTGGTTCGGAAAATCCTCAGTCGACAGCTGATAGAGTTTGAAAGTGATTCAGTAGTGTTTTTCCAAATTTCAATCTAAGGTGCAGATCATTTTGTATTAAATCAAGAAGTTCTTGTTTTTGGTATTTATGCGGTGCTTGTTACGTAATTAAAGAAATAAGCGGAAGGATACGAATTCGAAATTATTCCTTGCCTTTGTTCTGTTCTGTTTGCATTACCTAATTATAATGATAAAGGTTTGAAATTGGAGTTTTGAAAGTGTGTGACTAATACTAATGATTTATTTTTGTAATTCATGATTTGTAGGATACATTGATACCTGAACTCGAACAGGAGAAGGAGAATCAAGAAGAAAAGTTAGTGGATTCAGAGAGTAAGGAATCAGAGAAAGTAAAGGAAGAAGAAAAAACAGAAGAGCTAGAGGCAGAAAAGGAAGAGGAAAAGGAAAAAGAGTCGGAAGTTGAACAAGTTGCAGAACCCGAAGAAAATCCAGACAGTGAAATGGCTTCAGATTTAGAAACAAAATTCACTAGTGGAGCAGATCTCCTCAGTGATTTGGCAGGAGCTGGTGATAATTTTCTTCCAAGTAATGGCAATTCGGGATCCGGTTCCTCTGCTTGTTCCAGAGCCTGCGGAGGACCCTGTCTGTCCTCAGTTCTTTGTCCACGTAAAAGCCAAAATTAAAAAAATCACTTTTGCTAATTAAAATTAATAATCTATTTGATTTTATTATGCTATTCGTCACCCATTTGTTTAAGGGTTTATGCCTAAGTGTAATATCTAATGCCTTTTATTCCTTAGTAGTTAACTCTCAAGGAGAATTTATAATTATATCTCTACAGTCATCAGTGGAATCTCCAATTTTCGGCTTCTCTTGAAAATACGATTACAGAACAGTATTAATTATGTGTGAAAAATCGTTCAATTTTCTACGAAAATCTTACATGATTCTTCTAGAATTTTCCCATGAATTATGAATTATTTGAAGATAGTGGTATCTCTGGGAGCATTAATTTATTAAAGGAATTAATGCTTTCGGAAAAAAGTTAATTATTTTGTGTGTAAAGCTCCCTTTTGATAATGGCTATTGATTAATAAAGACATTTTATTATTTGTTTCTAGGAGCCTGGTTCAACCCGGAGAAATTACATTCCAACAGGTAATATTCCCTTTTATATGCACTCCAGCATCATCATTTTTTGCATTTAATTGCATCAGCGTTAGCTTTAGAACCTATTAGCATTAGTAATTGTCTACCTCAATTCAATCACGCTTATCCATTTTGCACATTCGATTTTGTCGACTACCAATTAAGGTAGGTACAGGCACTTCAAACAGAACTGATGAGTCTGCAATCACTAGAGCTAATTGTGATTCTGATTCCAATGCAAAATCGTGGATCATATTACATACTATTACCATAACCCACAACATTACCTGTCTACCAGGTGTAATTATGTAGCTATATTTAATTAATTGCGTAATTGATATTTATAATCACCGGTGCTAATCTGTTCAATTTCGAGCCAACATACCACGGTAGTTATTTAAATGTTTTTTCGCAGCTGGATCCGTTTCACTTGAACGATGCGATGGGGGTATTAGCATAATCTCCCTTGGCCTTCAAAAATCCATTATCATTTTTCTTTAAAAAATCTTGACGTTTTTATAGTTTGTTCCGAGTCATTTGAAGTAGGTATTTTATATATTTACTACATGAGGGAATTTTATATATAATTGTAATTATATAAAATTTCTTACCTAGTGTCTTTAGGGATCTTTATCAATCTTTTTATTGTATGATATTGTATTGTGGTTGGCTCATCTGCGACTCAGATCACGTTGAATGTTCCTTCTACGTGCTTATTGCCCACGATGTCATCTCCTCCGCTAATGCTAATGTTTGGTTTGGATCAGGGGAATAGAGAGAGTGGAGATACAAAGAAAGGATGTAGTTTAGTGTTTTGTCTGATCTGGTGGATGAGTGTGAGGAATAGTGCGGGTGATGATGATGATAGTGATAGTGATCTTGTAGCGGGAAAGTTGCACACGTGCCCTTTCCATCCTTTACAATAATACAGTCGTAGTATCGTGCATGCTTTGTTGACATTCTCCAATACACCTGACTCACCTATACTTTGTAGGTATATCCTATGATCCAGCCTTACTCTGCTCGCTCAGTCAAATAGAATAGACAGGAAAGCTGGCAAAATCCAATCCGTGGAGTATCTGCTTGAGGAGCTTCGTAGTCCTAGCATGGCCTGGCCTGGCCTGGCTTGGCTTAAGCTTCCACTCTAGTCTGGAATTTCCCCTTAGAAAATTTGTTGGGGAAAAACCCATTCCTCTCGCTGGAACGGTTTACCGTTTCCCTTTTACTTTTACGGTTTCCCCGAGTGCCTCAATTTCCACAATTAGGTATTCAACCATTCCTCTGAAAGGAAAAAATGGGCGAGGAAATTTGCCTCCTTGTTGTCGTTGCCTTGTATTTGTATTGCTTGCATCGTATTGTATTGTCTTGGTCGTGACGACTGATTCGTGAAACTATTGGAACATTGAACTCATTTTTTGCGTGCTGTTTTGTAACCATTTTTTCATAGTTCATAGCCAGGGCTACACGCACGCTTGACTACAAACAGTCAAGTTGATAATTACATGGTTTTCTTTTGCACAGTCCAGTCTAGTCCACTTGCAGAAAGAGGAAGAGAAGGAGAACCGGAACCGGAATAATTATGACATATGTGCCTATAGCTATAGCCAAGGGGCAGGGGAGTGGAGTAGGCTATTTCTCTCAATATATTCTAGCGTGTTTCTCTCTCCCATTCGTTTTCATTTCGGTTCGGTTCGGTTTTATTTGGTTCCTATATGTCGTGACTAGGTATGTTGTGGTATACTTGGACTCACGATGAAACAAGGGATGATAACACTGCAGCCGTTGGAAAATTCGAATGGGAATATTGTCCTCCCTATATGGCATGACATGGTATGGTATGGTATTATGGGTTGGCATGGCATGGCATGGCATGGCATGGTATGGAATTGAACTGAACTGACTGGAGAGTTCCAGAACCAGACTGGCGCTTTCCTTTCTTCAATATCGATCCATTTCTTGGTCTGGTCTGGTCTGGTGTTTGGCCGTTCGTGCTCGTGTTGAATCCGTTACCGAACTGGTGCTGGTACTACTAGCTATTCTGGGCTAAGTTGGTTTTGGCTTTGGCTTTGGCAGTGACTGTGACTTTGACTTATATTGGGCAGGGTATTTTTATAGTTTGTTATAGAATCCTGCCCAGAAGTTGAACGTGCGCCTTAAGCCCGCCGTCTTGTCCTGTCTTGTCCCGTCTTGTCTGGACTCTTTTGCTGTTGGTGTTGTCTATTATTCCATTGCCACACGTAGAACCAGGACCAGGGCCAGGGTATTATGCTCTTATGTAGGTGTTTCAATCGTCGTCGTCAAGGAAAATGAAATAAGGCGAAGAGTTCCACTGTAGCTCCATGTCCATGAGTATATGTAGCAGTAGCAACGACCACGACAACGACAACCACTCCTATATGAAGATACCCGTATTTTTCTCCAGCACCTATAGCTAGATAGTCTGGGAGTATAGTGCATCTCTGTGCTGGATATACTGCCACAGCTGACATTTTTCCACTCCAACTCCAGCTCTGCTCCAGCTCCAGCTCCAGAAAATACGGTTGCAGCAAATACGGTTATAAGTTTGGAGGCACCTACGCAGTAGATTTAGATAGAGTTTGCATCGCATCGCATTGGCTAGTCACTGGCGAGAGCTGTCACTACTGTTCTTAAGCTATATATCATTACCATCCTTGTGTCAAGATCAACACATCATCATCATCATCACCATCGTCATCATTGGTTTGTTATTGTGCGTGAGCTCAAGTTAAACTGCAAGTGGATCCTTTACTAATTGTTTTCCTTCCTGGAGTTCACTCCTCGTAAACCAGGTTTTGAAATTGAAGTGAAGAATTGTCCAGGGATTTCCTTGAGGCTTCGAAACACCCACAAGGACAAAGAGCTTCAAGTGCAGATTTAGTGTTGGTCAGCTGGGTCCTTTGTTCGCTCCTTTGGTGAAGGTCAAACTGTTGGTGCAGGTGCTACTGCTTCTGCAGCTGTCTGCTATTATTATTACCAGTACGAGTTTGATTTATTCCCTCTGCACTTTCTGACCTTGGTCTTGGTGGTTTGGATTTGTTTTCCTCTGGAAAACGATTTTCAAAATCCGTTGGTTTAAATTACTAGGTTGTGGGATAAATTGTGATAGTGATTTTCGAATTTACTTTTTAACGAGAGTCAAATTCCTTGGATCATCAAGGCAGGACAGGACTTTGGATTTGGATTTATAAAAAAAGACGTAGCGGAATTGTTCCCTGTGAGCTGACGTTGGACTGGATTTTGGCATTGCGTTGGTCTGCCCCTGTGTGTGGAGAGTGCCAAATATTCTGAAAGTTGGCATTGAAACCAAAGTGTTGTCACTGACTGTAAATTCTAAACTGTAATGTGGTTCTGGTCCCGGTTGCCTATGCTATAGAAGGTATACCGTACTTAACCGTAGCATCGAAAGGAATCCGTTAGGGAGAGAACCGAAATCGGAACGAGAGCTAGAGCAAGAGCTGCTAAACAGAGCTATCCTTCACAGAAGTTCTTTTCCACTGTGTGCTCGACGGGGAACGGACGGACGAGGCTTTTATTATACACAAGTAAACTCCTATTTGCATTTTAAATTACCGTTTTCCCCTGCTCTTTGTCTTGCTCTTTCCTTGCCAATCCGAATCATCAGCGTCCGTGTGGAATTAATTACGGTCCATTGTTAATTGGTTTTCGATCGGAATTTCTAATTGGGAAATTAAGAGCTTATTGTAGCCACAGAGTCTCGGGTAATTATCTCCAGGATTAAATACCTGAGCCTTCACAGCCAGTGTGGAAGACCAGGTGGAAGAAAAGAAACGACATTGATTTATTTCCGTCTCATTTCTTGTGATCGAGAAATAGAGGAGAGAAAAATTAAAAGTGGTTTTGATTGCAATTCCTTTCATAGCCACGAACAATTTGATTGCTGATTCCGTCCGAATTGCATTTCGAAAAAGTGTGTGGTTATCAGTGCGCAGTCAGTGTCAACTTTCCACTGGATTTTTGTATAAATCACATTTTGAAATCGTCGAACCGATCGAATTCGAAATCCACTTGTTTTACACAGTGTAAAAATAGATATCGAATTTAAACGAGCAGCGATTAACGAGAAAGGATCGTTCGTTGTTCCTGATTCCAGTACTCTTTTACATTTTACACGATAAATAATCTACAGGAACCAATACCAAAAACCAAACAAAATGGCTTGTTCACTATGTAACGAAAAATGTAAGTGCGACTATTTTTGGATTCTCTTTTTATTTAAGACAAGACTTTTAAAAGTGGGAAAAAAATTCAAAGTGAAGTTAATATTGCAATAAGAGTTGTGTTTATAGCATTTCATATGGGATTATATTTTAGCTTGAATTTAACTACCTACACGGCACGGATGGCATAAAATTTTTGAGTGGCTAATTGGATGCTGGAAGAAATTTCAAAAATAGGCGGAGATATATGCAATTAGTTGTTAAATATTAGTTATTTTATATTGCATACATGCAAAGGGAAGTTTCCTGTGCCTTGTATATGTAAAGTAAATTATTGTTTTTTACTAATTGCAAGTTTCTGTGCAATCTATTTGTCGGTAAAAACTTGTATTTCGACTCATGGTGAAGGTACCTACCTACTTACATACCTACCTATTTCGTAATAGCGTGCAATAATATGTATGAAGGCATAGAGCGTTTTGCACTTTTCACAAACTCTTATTGTAAATGTATCCGTTTTGTACTTTGGAAAGGCTCGGACTCATTCCGTTTTGAACTTTTTTGAAACTCCTATTTTTCAATTTCTCTTATTTTTTTGAGAACGAACTCTTATCCTTATACTTGTTAAAAAGTTTGTATTATTTTGAAACAGTTTATTAGTTTTTTTCAAATTATCATTTTTGAAAAACAAGTTTGTGTTCTCTTTTTGAAAATGTCTTCATTTTTTTGTGTTTCAAAAGCACATTTTTATTTAATTTCACTTTTCAAAATCTCCCTTTTTATCCATTTTGTACTTTTCCAAATGGTCGAATTT
>JAAXYX010004974.1:0-11526 GCA_036851915.1 Ptenothrix huangshanensis | reverse complement strand
ATCACACTTCAGTATTAGCATTAGCAATAATTATTTTAGTTTATAATGAATAAAGCGGATTTTACTTTTACAACTTTAATACAGAAATTACTATTGATAATTGCTGTATTCATCCACTCATCGTTGTCTCAGAATAACCCCTTATTTCCTCGCGTAATCCTTCAAGCGTTTCACAAACTGCAAGATCGAAATATAATCAATGGACACAACGATGGACAAGATTTAAATTCAAACATTCTCCAGGCAAAGGTTTTATTGGATAATGTAATTCCGCCGTTTTTGAGAAACTCTTTTGACACGACCGAGGAATTTCAAGCATTTGCGGAGACGAAGTTGTTCACTGGTGTCAACGAGCAATGTAGGAATCACACCTTAGAGCTGTTTTATCAGTTAGTGTTGTTCCCTTTGCAAAAAAAATTCACTGCAACATGGGCCCTTCAGAGTAAGAAATAAAATTATATATAATTAATTACAAGCGATTTGGAATGTATGGTAAACTATTTTTGCTTTAAATAGTTGACCAGGTTTAATTATTTCTTTTTCATTTCTCACTGCAACGAATGTATTTACTTCTAAACATTAGTGGTCGATGCTTGGGGGAAGTTTCCCGCCGGAATCCTCAGTGGTCACACACAGATCCCAGGGGATTTCCATGAATGCCTTCAAATAAGAGGCAATTACACGAACAGAGTATCAAAACAAACCGACAATTTTAAAGGGAAATACTGCAGTACTTATCTATTGCCTACGGAAAAACTTCTTACGGAATTACAAAGTGGCGCGGGGAAACAAAATGGCTACGCAGAGGAACGTATGGGTGTAATGGAATCGGTAGATCCCGCTCAACTTGTTGTAAGTAATTGTGTACTTATATCTGCCTAATTGTTCTGGTTTTTAGTTCGTTCATTTTTGCTAGGTATTTCTTATTTTTTATTATAAGTTTTATGGGTACAGTTTTTGCGTTCTTTTTCTTATTTTAAATTAGGCAAGTAGTTTAGGTATTAACGGCATTATGGTAAATTATTTCCCATTCATCGGAACTTGCTTCCCTTCATCATGCTTAACGGAAGACGTAAAAACAGTTTTTGTAAACTTGTACAACACAACCTTAGGCGGTTACCTTGAACAGAGCGTGGTGGACTGCTCCACTGATGAAAAACCACCTTTTGATATTGGGGACATCATGGTAATGTAAGTTTTTTTGCAATCAGAACTGTTTTCAGTACAATCTTAATCCTGTAGTATTTTTTTATTATTGTTTCGATTAATTTTGATGTAAACTTTGACAACTAAATAAAATGCATACATGCATACAACATAACGGTTAATATAATTACGTTAATATTGAAACTAAATTCCTCATAAATGGTTTTTAAACGAATTCTTGCAGATGTTTACTTTGCGTACTTGCTTTTGTTTGCCTGATTGGAAGTCTTTACGACATTCTGGTTTATCGACGACAACGGGATTCTAAATCGAGTAAAAACTTAGCGCTTTAATAATCAAGTTCAAATGATACCGATGGCCTTTATGAACATGTTCCTTAGTTGGAATTGTGTACATTTAGTTTAGAAACTTGATTGTGTTAAATATAAATGAATTTTCACAGACCCCTCAGTAGCCGGAAAGTTAATTCTGGCATTTTCGGTTCCCTTAAATACCGAGAAGTTGTTAAGTACCAATGCTGGTGGCGACAATTTGGGATGCCTGCATGGATTAAGATTTCTTAGTATGGCTTGGGTTGTTTTGGATCACACATGGATCATGGCATCTTTGTCATTCCACTGGAATTTGGTTGACATGGGCAACGTAAGCACTGTGTTAAGATAAGACGTGTTATGAACTAAAGATCTAGTTGTAAGGTATTCTCTTTTTAAAGTTTCTTTTATTCGGATGGAAAGTAACTAATTGAACATTTTGAACAATAGGTACCTATTCCTATTTCGAATCTAAAGAACAGCTTTTAAAAATCATCCACATTAAGAACATATTTATTGAAAATACAGATGCCGCGTAGTTGGATGATACAAGCCATCATCAACGGAACAGTTTCTGTCGACTCGTTTTTCACCATCAGTGGTGTTTTGATGGCATACAATCTTCTAAAGGAACTGGATAGAAACAAAGGACGCTTCAACTATCCCATAATGGTCGTTCACCGATACTTGAGGTTAAAGGACAATATTATTGCTTTTGATAGAATATCCCTGTGCCTTAATTAACTTAATGCAATGCGGACTTACCTTTACTGAAGGAATACTAATTGCAATGATTAATTAATTGTTTCTAAACTGTACGTTGCTTTCATGATTTTTGAAGTGTTGATAAATCTGATGAATCAATCGACTGATCTTGATTCGATTCAGGTTAACCCCAACATACGCAATAATTGTGGCAATGATGGCCACAGTCGTGCCGTATATGGCTTCTGGTCCTCAGTGGTACATCATTAAATACGGTAGTGAATCTTGTGCAAAATATTGGTGGAAAAATTTGCTTTACATTAACAACTTCGGGGACCAAACAAAAACGGTATTTGGAGCAATCATAAAACTACTAGTTTAATTAAAACATATTTGAATCACAGTTGTTACTTTTTCAACTTTAATATTGCAGTGTTACGAAGAAGCGTGGTATTTAGCAAACGATATGCAATTCTTCCTGGTAGCTCCACTGATAGTATATCCTTTGTGGAGATGGAGTAAAGTTGGATTTGGAATCCTGGGTGCATTCTGCGTCGCATCCATTGTTGCACCAGCAGTCATTCAACATGAGAAAGAACTTCCCCCCGCCCTTATATTAACTATAGAGTAAGTAAATATAAGTTTTAATTATTGTGGGTATGTATCCAATTAAACATGCATAGAAATTAACTGAATCACAAAATTTGAACAAATATTTCGGACAGCAACAAAACGTATAATGATGACCTTTACATAACGCCGTGGACCAGAATGGGACCTTATCTAGTTGGAATTTTCTTGGGCTACATTCTCTATTTGAAATCTCAAAGTCCAAGGACCTTCCAAAAGTTACCAATGTGGTTGGTTTTGGGAGTATGGACCATTTGTACGGGAACCGCACTTGCCATAGTTTTTGGTATTCATGATTTCTTCGATGCTGCCAATGAACAGGATGCTGTCACATCTGTGAGATCAGCGATCTATGCTGGAATGCATCGTTTCGCGTGGGGGGCTGTTATTTCCTGGATTATATTTGCCTGCGTAAATGGCTACGGCGGATGGATAAACAGATTCTTATCTTGGAAAGTATTTATGCCGCTGGGGCGCCTTACATTTTGTGTATATATCAGTTCGTTCCATCTTCAGCAAATATATCATCTCAGTGCTCAAATCCATCCCACTCACTTCAGCAATTATGCTTACGTAAGAAATTAACCATAATTTTGTAATTTGGAAAACGGATTATTTTTGCTATTGTCGCTAATTGGTGTAAAAGCAAATGGTTTTGTACAGGTGAATTTCTATTTCGCCCATATGGTCATGGCATGCATGATAGGCTATATTTTAACCATCGCGTTGGAGTCTCCCTTTATTCAACTGGAAAAGATGTTGATGCCAACGAGAAAACCATCCCCACCGAAAGGAGAGCCAGAATTTCCAACGAGTATAAATAATAATGATGCCAATAATAATAAATAAAGTTATCTTTTAATTATTCTTTTAATTTATTGATTTATATTGTGCACATATAAGATGTACTATATGTTGTTATGGTTTTTAAAATACGCATTTTTGGTGTGAGTTGCTACTTCGTGTTAGTTACGTGTTGGACATTTCTGCGCTGGGTAAACATTGTGATTGATATGACATACTTACACGCTCATAAAAACAATGTATGTAAAATAGGTAAATTTTGCTAGCTTATAACAATCAATGAGTATAGATTGGAAGGCACTTGAATGACAGAAAAAATGCAGAAAATGCTATGTAAAGGGAAACTTTGTACGTGTATGTACAACTTTTTAAACTAATTAAATAACTATTAAGCTACTAATCACTTTATCCAGTTCAAGTCACTTACGATTACTGACATTTTAGATTTATTGAATCCAATCATTAACATGGCGTACTTACGGTTATTGCACCGTTGTAAGTATTATTCTTGTTGGTGGGAAATTTGGTTGAGAGTGCGTTGAACCCGTATCTGAGTCACTGTACATGTATACGGGCCAAAAATATGTCACTGGATGGAGGCAAAAAAGTTATCAGAGTCACTCTTGCCCACCTTTGTACACGCATCTAACTTAACAAAACAGGAATTACCACAAGTACAGGTGACAGATAGGTAACCCTCGACTGTCAGAAAGAAAACACTTCTCTTTCACATAGACATGACCTTGTAAATTAAATCATCTAAATTATCTAAACTCTAATAACAGTAAAGGAAAGATGGAAGGTAGTTTATTGAACTCGTGGATTGGGGTGAACTCCTTGCATCCTGACCTTGAACTTAAACCAATCGTAATTAGCTAAAATGCAATGCAATATCGTCCACCGTCCCACTTAACAACTGTGCAGGTTAAATTCGACATCACTTCAAATCCTACACAATTATTAGATAATTCACAATAGCTTGCAATTAAACAACGCTTGATTAAATTATATAATCTTACCGATGCCACCTCACAGGTGTGACACACATGGCTAAAAGTTGTAAATACTCAACCTAAAGGTGAAATGAGCAATCGTTCAAAAAGTCCATCAATCGTAATTACAAACTGTCATGATTTTTAACATAATAGTTTTATGGTGTGAGTAAGAAGAACTTAATACCGTAAAACTTTTAAAGATGTCCCCGGCCACCTTTCAAAACTTAGGTGGTTACCCACTTAGGGCACCATTAGAGACCGGCCATAATACATTACCACTGAAATCAAACTTGCAAAAATCGAACCAAGCACCTCAGTACAATGCTAGTTTAATTAATAATACGAATAATAATAATAATAATAGATTAATGCTGGTTTTACTAATCATTAATCTAAATTCTAGATCTATCGTGGTCGGTCCTCATAAGAACTTATAATACGTATACATGTAACATAATCTGTGGATACGTTTTCTACGATGACAAACTTAAACTACTTTTAATGTAATTCTGCACTTGACTAACTCTCATACATGAAATTCTGGTGCCAATAATGGCGCAACGATTGTACCATACATACATAGACTCTGGTCCCCATGTCCCCAATGGTATGCCATTGAATCTGGAAGCGAAATATGTGAAAAGCATTGGTGGCGAAATATTCTGCACATCTGTAATTTCGACAATTTTGGTCGATATGATTAATTTCATTCAAAGTTTTTACTGATATACCTTCAATGACGTTACGGATATATACTAACCGGAATTCACTAACTTTATTGAAATTAAATCGGTATTACAACAACACTGCGGGGATTCAACGAATTTAACGAATTTAAACCATAACTATTGATTCAAAACAAAAAGTAATATCGTGGATTAAAAGGCAAAAGGGCGCATTTCCAAATCTGACTAATCGTAAGAAATGCAAAAATGCGCACATCCGATTCACTTTAAATGTAATGTATGTGAGACGAGAGTGCTGAAATACAACTTTGGCATCGTTTTGTATGGGGAGTTGCTACTGCATTACATGGACTATGTTGCTGATTTTCCGTGTATGAACAGCGTAACCTCGTTATAACGACACCTCACAAATTATATAATTTTACCAACGGAGATTTAGATTCATCTTTACCACTTTATCGCCTTGCAGGTCTCTTAGTACAAGCTTAGGAGCAAATACGCTCCAAATATATAAAATGTTGTCTCATCTAAGTTAATATGTGCTATTAGGACCCCTTCATGATAGGCAATTTCATATGTAGGTTATTCTTTAGGAATTAAAATTCTTAAACTGATGCCTGATTGAGACATTGAGAGTCCTTAGCCTAGCTTGTTCAATTTGTTTCGGTTAAGATTGCGCACGCTTATATTGCACAATCTCAATATGTCATTTATTTTGACCACCAGTTATGCTAATAAAGTTATGATATTGAAATTTTTAGTTATTTTAATACGTTAAGGACTGCATTGCTTAAATAATTACAGTTTTATTATTTATTTTTACCACTTACATAATTAGATATAGTTTACACATTTGGCCCGACATAAATGTGTTTAATAATTAAATATGACATATACATCTGAACATTCAATTAATCGATAACATCAACACTATATTGAATGAGGGTGTAAACATTTTCGAGAACAAAAGAATTTGAACAGGTGTGAAGATGTAAGTTTTATTTATTATGATCACCTGTTGTACGAAAAGATAATGATTTAGAGTGCCAATCAATGATTCAATTAATTTCACTGAAATGGATATGAATTCACAATTGCATAATTAGATTATATTGAATCGAATTTCGGCATTGTATTAAGTTTCTATAATTTCTGGAGTCCGATCCGAATCACTGCTCCATTGAAACAACATGCTCATGCCATTATCCACTTGACCCTCGGAACCAGCTTGACAAAAACCAATTGGTATATGTGATAAACCATTGATCATTGACATGCACAAGCTTCGTGAATTTTAGCCCCATGACTTTAGATTCGTGTGACTGAAAGATGTGACTCAGAATTTTAAAGGGAATTCCACAATCACCAAAATATGCAAATAAACAATCGCAGTCACGGAGTCAAGATGACCATGAAAAAATCTTTATATAATGGATAAGTTAAAATTGTGATTCAGTAACAGTCAGCACATCTAAAACGACAAACCGCAAGCAAACAAATCACTGCTTAATTATTTTTCAGTATTAGCAATATCATTAGCTCTAATTATAATGAAGAAAACTGATTTTACGTTTACGACCTTAATACAGAAATTACTATTGATAATTTTTGTATTCAATTGTATTCCTGTATCTTTTTCTCAGAATATTCCTCTAATTCCTCCCGCTATCCTTCAAACGTTTCAAAAACTGCAAGATCGAAATATAATCAATGGGCACAACGATGGGCAAGATTTGAATTCAAATATCTTCAACGCAAAAGTTTTGATGGATAATGTGATTCCGTCGTTTTTGAGAAACTCTTTCGGCACGACAGACGAACTGCAAGTATTTGCTGAGACGATGTTGTTCACTGGTACCAATGAGCAATGTCGGAATCACACCCTGGAGTGGTTTTATCAATTAGTGTTGTCCCCTTTGAAAAAACAATTTCCTGCAACATGGGCCCTACAGAGTAAGAAATAAATTAATATGTAATTTATTACGAGCGAGTTTAGAATGTGTGCTCTTTTGAGCTTGAGTTTGTCAGATGTAATTATTTTTACACCTTATTCTCACTATACTACAACGAATTTTTTTTAATTTAAATGGTATATCAAATGTAATTATTTACATATATTTTTATTCCTTACTACAAAGAATCTAATTATCTGTAAATATTAGTGGTCGATGCTTGGGGGAAGTTTCCAGCCGGAATCCTCAGCGGTCACACTGCGATTCCAGGGGATTTCTATGAATGTCTTCAAATAAGAGGAAACTACACGAACAGTGTCTCACAGCAAACTGAAAATTTTAAAGGGAAATACTGCAGTACTTATTTGTTTCCTACGGAAAAGCTGCTTACGGAATTACAAAGTGGCACGAGCAAGCTAAATGGGGATACAATGAAAAATATTGGTATAATGGAGTCTTTAGATCCCGCTCAACTTGTTGTAAGTAATGGTGTACTTATTTCTGCCTAATTGTTCTGGTTTTCAGATCTTACATTTTTGCTTGGTATTTCTTATTTTCTATGAGTCTTTATGGGTACAGTTTTTATGTTATTTTTATTATTTTGAATTAGGCAAACAGTTTAGGTATCAACGGAGTTATGATAAATTATTTCCCATTCATCGGAACTTGTTTCCCCTCATCTTGCTCAACAGACGACGTTAAAACAGTATTTTTAAACTTGTACAACACAACATTAGGCGGTTACCTTGATCAGACCGTGGTGGACTGTTACACTGATGAAAAACCACCTTTTGATACCGGGGACATCGTGTTAATGTAAGTTTTTGTAGTCAGAACTGTTTTCAGTACAATTTTACGTTTAATAATAGCAACGTTGACACCAAACCCCATTTCAGTTTTTTTAAACGAATTCTTGCAGATGTTTACTTTCTGTAATTGCGCTTGTTTGCCTGATTGGAAGTCTTTACGATATTCTTATTTATCGACGACAAGGGGATTCTAAATCAGGTAAATTATTAAAAGATAGTAATTATTGTTTTCACTACAAAGTTTCCCAGCATAGTTACTGTTTAAAATGGTTTGTCCTAACGTTCAAACGATAGACGATGCTTTGTTAAAAAATGTTTAGACGTTACTGAAACGAAGGACTTTTGTACCTATAGCTTTAAAAGGACGATTTTATTATTTATTTATTTCCACAGACACATCTGTAGCCGGAAAGATAATGCTGGCCTTTTCTGTTCCATTAAATACCGAGAAGTTACTAAACACTAAAGCTGGCGGCGACAATTTGGGATGCTTCCATGGATTAAGATTTCTTAGTATGGCTTGGGTTGTTGCGGGTCACAATTGGGCCATGTCGTTTTACTCATTCTCATGGAACTTAGTTGATATGCAAAACGTAAGCGCTGTGTTAAAATCTAAAACAGCAACAACCTCTCGTGTTTAGGATTTAGGATGTATCTCAAGGTTTACCTAATGTGAATTTGTGAATTAACAATTATTTTAGCTACCGCGTGGCTGGGGCATACAAGCCATTCTCAACGGAACAGTTTCGGTCGATTCATTTTTCACCATGAGCGGTGTTTTAATGGCATACAATCTTCTAAGGGAATTGGATCGAAACAAAGGACGCTTCAACTATCCCTTGATGGTTGTTCACCGATACCTGAGGTATAAGGATAATGTAATTGGCATTGCTAAAAGAACCTATCATTACATTATTCGTTCACTTAATCCACTTAACTTATCGCTTTCCAGGCTTACCCCTACATACGCAATAATAATTGCAATGATGGCCACAATCGTACCGTACTTAGCTTCTGGCCCTCAGTGGTACATCATTGAATCCGGTAGTGAACCTTGTGCAAAATACTGGTGGAAAAATTTGCTCTACATTAACAACTTCGGGGACCAAACCAAAGCGGTATTTGGAGCAATAGGATTTATTTACTAAATATTATGTTTGAATCTCATAGTCAGCTGTTAATCCTCCAACTTTAATATTGCAGTGTTACGGAGAAGCGTGGTATTTAGCAAACGATATGCAATTCTTCCTGGTGGCTCCACTGATAGTATATCCTTTGTGGAGATGGAGTAAAGTTGGATTTGGAATCTTAGGTGCATTCTGCATTGCATCTATTGTTGCTCCAGCGGTCATTCAACATGACAAAGAACTCCCCCCTACCCTTATAATATCTATTAAGTAAGTGCATATTATAATAATTATATAGTCTTATTTATTTCTGTGTTAAAGCATCTAAATAAACGTGTATAGAAAGTTACTAAACCACAAAATGTGAAAACTTTTAAAATATTTTGAACAGCAACAAAACTTATATGGACGACAATTACATAAAGCCTTGGGCTAGGATGGGACCTTATCTAGTCGGCATTTTCCTGGGCTACATTCTCTATTTGAAATCTAAAAGTCCAAGGATCTTCCAAAAGTTACCAATGTGGTTGGTTTTGGGAGGATGGACCATTTGTACGGGAACAGCGCTTGCCATAGTTTTCGGTGTTTACGACTTCTACGACGTTTCCAATGAACAGGAAGCTTTCACATCTGTGAGGTCAGCGTTGTATGCAGGATTGCATCGTTTCGCGTGGGGAGCTGTTATTTCCTGGATTATATTTGCCTGCGTAAATGGCTACGGCGGGTGGGTAAACAGATTCTTATCTTGGAAAGCGTTTATGCCTCTCGGGCGTCTTACGTTTTGTGTATACATCAGTTCGTACCATCTTCAGCAAATATATCATCTCAGCACTCAAATCCATCCCACTCACTTCAGCAATTATGCTTACGTAAGGAAGTTTTTATTGGATAATTTTGCATTTTGAACTTGTATTTTTGACGTTATTAACAAGTGGAGTAAAAACAAATTTTTGTATTCACAGGTGAATATCTACTTCGCACACATGGTCATGGCATGCTTGATTGGCTACATTTTAACCATCACTTTGGAGTCTCCCTTTATTCAACTGGAAAAGATGTTGATGCCAACGAGAAAACCATCGCCACCTAAAGAAAAATTAGAATTGCCAACTAGCATCAATAATAATGATACCAATAATAATAAATAAGTATCTTATAATTATTTTTTAATTTATTGATTTCTACTGTGTAGGTATACTACACTATACGCTGTGCATAGGTTTTGTTTGTTTTATATAAATTACGCACATTTTTTGTATGAGTTGCATTGTTAGTTAGACTTTTGTTCTGGTATTGTCGGATTAAAAACCAATGTTCATTCTTAATCGCTTCAATGGATAGGAACTTACTTTGTAAGCATGTGATTGATATGACTCAGGTACTTGCACACTCATAAAAACCGTATAATTGGTGAATGAAAGGAGCATTAAATATACTCCTGTTAAATACAGTGACGCATTTTTCCGAAACGTGACGTCATATTGGCGATTAGTACCGTCACAATTCAAACTGCCTGCAGGGTCCAATGGTGATGGTCAGGGACGAATTTGTGAGTGCTAGCCTAGCATACAAACCTAGGTACTTAAAATTGACAGTGATATAAGCATTAGTAATACATACCCCTTTTATATGGTCATGTATACATACCAATTATATAAATGTCGCCTATCTTTGTTTACAACAAAGGAACTCGAACAAGTGAGAGTACAAGCTATGTATAATATAATAATTTTGTAGTAGATGTAATAATTTTATAATGGAATAATTACACGACACGATGTAATTAATCAACAAAGTGTGCGGTGTCCTACCGCAAAAAAGTTGAAGTGTTTGCCTATTCATTAATCAATTGATTTCATTGAAGTGACACTTGATACCGGTGTTGAGTCGAGTTCCAATCTGGTTTCGTAATCAGTTTCTAGAACACATTAAGGTCCAATCCAAAATGTTAAAAATATTCATTGACTAGTTCAAAAATTGCTTATTAAACCTTTTGACCCTCAGAACAGCATATCGATAAGTTCAAAACAATGTATTATGCAGGCATATCTAATTACTGTAATGCATAAGAAGTTAGTCAAACAAAAATGCATGATTGCAAATTCATGTGACAAACGTGACTCACGATGGACAAGACTTAAAAAACTTAAACAAAAAGACTTGGTTTTATTGGATAATGCAATTCCAATAAACACGAATAGCGTCTCACGTCAAACCGACAAATTACTTACCTATTTCTAAGGCAACCCAAAACGCATAATTAAAGGGCAAAAACGTGAGCAGATTTTGCTCATACTGTACCTCCGCGTATCCCTTAAGTACACTGCCGTGTACACTACG
>JAAXYX010004973.1:0-11528 GCA_036851915.1 Ptenothrix huangshanensis | reverse complement strand
GTACATTGACGATTCGTCCCCTGATGCAATTCGTACATTGACGATTCGTCCCCTGATGCAATTCGTACATTGACGATTCGTCCCCTGATGCAATTCGTACATTGACGATTCGTCCCCTGATGCAATTCGTACATTGACGATTCGTCCCCTAATACAATTCGTACCCTTATGATTCGTACCCTCAAAATGCGCCCTTGAAATGAAAAACATCACATGTTTTAATAAAACATCTATATTTTCAGCCTTCAATTTAAATAAAATAATTAATTCCTTGTTAATGAAAGGTAAGTATAACCTACGGTATCAAATAATGCATTTCCAATAAAAAATGTAAATATTAAAATGCTAAAATACCCCAAGAATAACTCCTTTTCTATCCAACTTAGCTAAAATTCGTCGAAATCGGTGATTCACGTGTTTTTGATTCACACCTTTAAAAAAGGGGCTCAATAATATTTGAATTTTTACATTAAAGTAGCTATTTTTGCTTATAACAGTTAGTACACTACAAAATTGCGTGCTGGGTTTATTTCCATATTGACAGACTATTATGCATCTTAGCAACAAGATGCATTTAATTAAATCTCTCTCCATAGATGCATTCCAAGTACCTAATGCATCTCAAACGCAACGGAAAACTACTTAAGATGCGTTTAGAAACAATTATTTAGGATGCACCCGAACTACTTTTTAAAAAGGACTTGGTTATTAGTGCTTTTTAGCGTCTGTTTTTTGTAGATGGACCTGATGCAATAGACCTGAGTAACGAGTAGCAATAAACGCAGAAGGCATGTTGTTTACTTCCTTGTACTAATTTCTCCTTCTTTGACAAGAAACTACAGTGATTCGTTCACAAGTTGTCATTGATTGAGTAAAGTGACTTGTTCATTTCAAGGGGCACATTTTAAGGGTATGATGAATCATGAGGGTATGAATCGCCAGGGTACGAATTGCATTAGGGTACGAATCGTCAGGGTACGAATTGCATTAGGGTACGAATCGTCAGGGTACGAACTGTATTAGGGAACGAATCGTCAGGGTACGAATTGTATTAAGGTACGAATCGTCAGGGTACGAATTGTGAGGGTACGAGTGAGCGCCGTACCTTTCTTTGTATCACTAGATGGGTCTATTTGGGTATGTTACAAAATTAATGTAATTTTTTGGGGGGAGGGGGACGGAAAGAGAAAAATGACGGAAAATGATCAGGGGGAGGAGGTGGTCAAAAACGGCTAAAATCGCATGACGTAATATTAGCATGCTCCCGTCTTCAACAGAAGGATGAAATTGTGTGTAATACGGAATACCGTCGGATTCCTGATGCAACAGTCGAAGCTATAATTATAAGTAACTATCATTCAACTGATACTCTATTTGTAGTTTCCATCGAGCTGAGTAATGAATAACGTCAAACTAAAGCTATCAATTCTGGAAACTGATTTCACAGCCACTTTCAGGCCAACTGAACTTTGGACTAATCTCTGTTGGAATCGAACTCGAGCATGACATTCCTACGAAATATTCAGGAACTAAAATTACACATCTATGATAATTAATCATCACCTTCAATTGTATATAATTATACTTTAATACCATTTGGAATCAAAATAAATCCAAAGACAACTAATCTTAAGCGATCCTGGCCTTGGACTCTGGTAGGTAATTACTAACTAACCAGACCTGCAAACTAGACCTGTTAAATTAAAGATCAAGTCACAAAATTAAACGGAACAAAAGAAATATTTAAACTCGGAGTTATTTGATCCGCTTCTTTTAGTCAATTTAATTTTGCGAGTTTCGTTCAATACGTCCGGTTTTTACAGGTCAGGTACTAAAACTAATGCACAACTTATTTCATTCCTGTTCTAATTAGTACCGAAAACAAATAGGTTAGGGTCACGTCATTCAATCGTACGCGCGTGTTTCTTGTCTGTTCTGCAAAGTCTAATTTTAAAGTCTCATTATTTTGATTCAATTAAATCAATTTTTAGATACCTAGGTTTATGGTTTTTGTATACCTTTATCGATCATTTCATACACACCTAAGTATGTATAATAATGATTACTATCCTAGTAGCTACTCAGAAATTATTAATTATAATTACATACCATTTCTTCTTAAAATTCCCACTCCAATAACTCAACCAGTGAATCATCAAAACCAAATCTCATCTCATCCAATCCAAAACTTAATTACAACAAAAAATCAACACTAACGAGAAAGACCAACTTTCATACAATAATACCTGATGTTTTACTAATCTTACAAATTCAAATCCTTCAACCCCCAGTTTTTTCAAAAGCTCTGGGATGAACCTACCTGTTAAAGAATGATGTCTAGCTACCTTGCCTTCAACCTCGTCGACATTGAAATTCCATTCAAAAATGTGTAAAGATACTAAAAAGATGCACCTAATGCCAAAAACAATTCTCTACGTGGACTCGGTTTTTTCTTTAAATAACTCAAATAATTTAAACGGATTTAGCTAATTTAGCTTAGTTCTTTACAAATAAGATTATTGTTTACATAATAGCTTCAGAACTTTTTTGAATTCCAAGCCAACGAGGATGAAGGATTTGAAAGTCTAGGATTTGTAAAGCATCTCAGGCATTCTCAGGTATCCCGCTTATGTATTTATGTAATATTTGTTGTAATTCGTATGCGGATTTCACTTGACCTCACTCCGAACTAGCTCGAACCCTTTATTCGTCTTTTCGTTTTCCAAACGTCTTTTTGGATACAGAAAAATCTAGAGTTGGCAATAAAAAAGGTACCTTTTTTGCTTAGAGACGATTACCTTGGACTTGGCCCCTTTCTAATCCACTGTTTCGAGAAAATGCTCAGCTTTAAAGTAACAACTGTTAACAGAGAGAAAGTAAACCATTTATTTACACTGCTACCAACCATGGTAAATTATTGTTACTGATTGATTGCATATATATTCATTTTAATAGCTTACTGAGTGCGAAATGAAATGAAAAAATCAGTTATTTTAATAATAAAATAATATTGATTGATTGCAATTGCAGAAGTGTTGTGTGTAGTAACCTCTCAAGCCTAGCTTTGGAGCAATAATTTATTTCTGCTGTTTGCATTCTTTTTCCACAATCATCTGTTGCGGTAATCGTAATTATAACTGTAATACCTTAAAACCTCTAATTATAGCCCGGGCTACCATTGTAAATATTGCCTTTTCTCCCCGGTCAATTTTAGAGGCCGGCTATCTTTACAGGCAGGCTATCTTTAGCTAGCTTAAAAAATGTGCACATGCATAGACTTTTTGATTTATTTGAATTTTCTTTATTGCTCAATTTGCCGACGTCCTAATAATGAAAACTAATTACTGAGCTCAGAAAAGAGAAACAAACATTGTAACAAATAGTACATATTACTATTTAAAGCTCAATTATGCTAATTACATATCAGCATAAAGGATATTTTACTCCTATACTTTAAATGTACTATTATGTTACAATCAGTAAATATTTACATCAGTAAATATATATCTTTAATAATTATAAGTATTACCAAAGGACATTTCTATTCTTTAATTTTTACCCCTAGTAATAAGTAACACCCTTAAGAAACAATACAACTTTGCTTGTCAAAAAATATTATTAGTGACAAGCTGCAGATACGGGATTATTTCCATGTATTGTCACTGGACTCACATTCTTCATAGTTCATTTGTTCTCGTGATGCTTCTAAACTCTAATACAGGGATGATCTATGTTTAAAGAAACATGGTACTGTGAGCAGGTGCCGATCATCGATCATAGTGACAAAATATTTGACAACGGCTATTTTTATAGACCGGCTATCTTTACATTTAATTGCATGAATACCCCGGCTATCTTTAGAGGCAGGCTATCTGTAGAGGCAGGCTATAACTAGAGGTTTTACGGTATCCTACTTTCACACTTTTTAGTCCAAGTTACGAGCAATGAGTATATAAAAAGGAATCGAAATAATGCGTTTGAAGTTGAATAAAAAATAGACACATTTTATATTGAACTTAAATTACTGATATGCGCATCTGCGATTTCTGAAGAAAGCGGTATCGGAAACAAGTTAATCGAAACTGGATTTTTGGTTATCTCATATTCTGCGAGTACGCGTTATTTTCTTTTTCCTAATTTCTTTCAAGAGAATCTGAAGCAGAAAATACTACTACAAAAGTTCGTGTTACAATTATTCCTACCAGCACGTACGTCTCTGGGAATAAAAGTCTGTAGAACACACTTGTCCAGTCAAGTTTCACAATTCCATTTTCCTGCTTTAAACCTTCATGAAATACCAGTACCAGTAACGGTAACTATAAATAATTACAAAGTTACAGTCGTCATCCTACTACAGTTTTGGTTTGTTTCGTAATTACAAAAAAACTTACTAAGAAACTAATTGACTTATAAGAATAATTCAAGTCATAATCGCTCTAATTAAATAGGTAATCCCAATAATTATAATAACAGTGTAGACTCCATACTACATAGCATGGTCATCATATCATATCATAGCGTGATAAAATCTTTAAAAGAGTAACTGTTGTACAAAGCTTAAAAATGTTAACATTACTAAGTATAGTACAAATCAAACGGTTCTCAACCATGAATCCGCTAATTACTAGTTAATTCTATGGTATGTCTCAGTTAAAAGCTAAAATACATTAATGATATCCTGCTCATATAATTCACATTATATATGATTACCGGTAAAAACAAGAGAAACAAGAGCCACTCTACCAAATCTCTCACCGGCGAGAAAGTAATTCCATGGATTTTCCCCAAAGGATGCAATGCAATGCGAGAAAGTCGAATAGGAATTTTTTAAAATCTAATCAAGTTGTTGGATAACCATAATTAGATGATGCCTTGTCCGTGGCAAAGTTGTTTGTTTGTGACTTGATCAGATACCAACGAACAAGAGCAGAAATTGCCGAGAGGTAAGAATTATCGAGGTACAGTAGCACCAGACGAGTAGGTACAAATATAATGCGACTACCGTCGCGGACTTCCAAGGGGAATATTTCTTAAAATTAAACGAAACAAGATCTTGTCTATGGCTTATTAGTAGGTAATTATATTATCCACAAGCTCCGAATTCCATTTTTAATTTTAACAAATAACGTGTGGATGGAAAAGTGTGAAAATTTAGGGAATATTTCTACCACATACTTTTCACACACGTAAGAAAATCATCAGTATATACATTATGTTGTAAATAATTACTGACAGTTGCAATGGTTTAGCACTTAGCACCCCTTAAGGAAAATGTCGAAAAACTTTCGCGCTGGTCAAAGGTAAACTAGAGCTGCTCAGAGTGTAAAATAAAGATTACCATTCAACTCGCCGCCTTGAGATTCGTCGCCTCTTCATATGGTCGCTTTTTTCGCCACCAGACATTTCATCGCCTACAAATTATTGTCGCTATCCGTATTCGTCGCCAAAAAGAAATTCGGTTGAAGGTTAGGTTAGGTTACCGTAGGTCACGATCGACCCGTCCACGTATGGTGTAAAATTGATCAAATACGGCAGGGGTAACGCTGAAGGTGCCATCAATTAACCATATCTTACATGCTACCAAAAATGATATTTTGTCAATAGATGAGAAAAGCAATTTCTTCCCGTCAGGAAAATGGTGGGGTGTTGTAACTAGTCAGTGCTCCGAACGGGTACAGCTGTACCCGGATACTTCGGTACGGGTCTGGGTACGTACCCGGATACAATTTTACTGTACCCAAATGTTCAGTTGTACTCGGGTACAGGTACGGGTCCGGGTACGGGTACACAGTGTACAATTTTGGGTATGGGTACAAGTCGGGTACGGGTACAAAAATTTTGAAACATCGCGGGTACGGGTACAGGAGAATTTGGACCCGGTTTCACTGGTACAGGTACAAATTTTGCTGTACCCGAAGTTTGGGTACCCGTACGGGTACGGGTACACGATTTTGGTACTATGTTTAGCACGTTTTTACATGTCCTATCCGAGCATTCAATCGAAATTATTTTTGGCGATGAATACGAATGACGACGATAATTTGTAGGCGACGAAATGTCTGGCGGCGAAAAAAAAGCGATGATATGAAGAGGCGACGAATCTCAAGGCGGCGAGTTGAAGTGCTACTGAAATAAAACTTGCCAAACTTTGACATTGTAATTATGTAAGCACCTGTTGAACTTCTGTTGTAATGACTACAAAAATGAATTGGAGCTGAATTGTTGTAAACTCGAATAACTGAATACCATCTGTTATATACATACTAAATGTAAGTTTCTAGGATTTACTGAACACACAAACACACACATTTATCTAACACGTATAAACTAACTATACTTAAACTTACAATATTTCATAATCATTGTAGTCATTGAATCATACGCGTAGCAACAGTGTTAGTAATTCGTAACCGAACAACATGTCCAGGTAATTAATTACAGGAATAATGATCAAAATAGTATATGATATAGTTTAGCCAGAGAAAAATGAATGAATTAAAATTATCTATCTAATTCTGTATGCTTTTAGTCTACCATGTATGACTACTTTTGCATGAGGTTACTTGCTTGTGGGGACAAGCGTCCGCATCAGTTTTCAGTCTTTAGCTCCTTTCAACGCTTTGTTTTTCTGTTTCCTCTTTTGACAATTGTTTCATACTAAAATTAGGTAATCATCATAATATAAAAAGTTCTCGTTTCCTTTCACGTCTCACAAGTTCATTTTCCATTTTCAAATATCTAATCAAATCATTGACCTTTGACCTTATCATAAGATCACGAGTATAATTACACTGTGTAGTTGCTCATATTGGCGTTTGTAGACTTTCGAATTGCAACTGATATGATTTCGATGTCGTAATACACTTTCTCGTCAGAATTCTATACTCGATGACATGGACCCACTCGTTTACCTGTGGCTACCACAATTTCCGAAGAGTAAACCCAGCCGCAAACAATTTCCTTTCCTTACTACCTTTGCCTTTGCTAAATGTAGTTTGCTACTCCAAGATAAAATGAAGTTTTAATAACTATCCGCTCAGTTAAAAAATTCGATTCCTGGTTTACTAATTCGAAATACACAATCACGGCAAGTTCGAAACCATGATTCTTTCTACAAATTAATACATTTGATTAATTAAAGGTAGTTGAAACGCCGTCCACAAAATATATCAACCCATACGATGTAATTACATGTAATTAATAACTAATTATCGCGACAGTATTTTGCCTGTGTGGAACGTCAAAATGAACACGCAACGCAGTACATTACAACGCAATCCAAGGCAAGTCTCCGTTTCATGTCGGATTCCAATTTAAAGTTTGCTTTCAGAATCAGATGCTTTGGAAAGCTATAATTATAATAAATGAGGAGGCGGACGTGAAGTGGGATCCATACTCTTACTGTGTACAAGTACAGAAACATGACTAAATGTTTACAAAAAAACAAAACAAAAAACGTGGAAAATTTAGATATTTGCACCCGTGGCAAAGAATGGAAAAGTACCAAATTGAGTATTCATCGGTGTCTTCGGAGATGGACACGAATAGAGGAAATCATCGGATTGAAATTGAGTGCGATTTAGCATGGGTTCCGAGGCAGAACGATGAATCTTTGGCAAAGAGCTTAAAAGACTTTCCAGGGACGTCAAAATCTGCAAAAAATCCAAATCTAAATCAACCAACCATACGTCAGTATTTCACAGGAATCTATGACGACCCTCGTTGTTGGATACTCCAACAACAAGTTCAACACTTCAAGTGCAAGCCGCCGGTGAAGGCAAGAGAAAGCCATGCGGGAAAGCAGCTTTCTCCAAACCTGTAATCTGTGATGGCAAGTTCATCATTGAACAAACTTACCTTTTAGGATTTTTTGCCTTTTGTAGTAAACATTTAAATAGCTACATAACGTCGTTGAAGAACCAAAATATGTTGAGTACATTCGGCCCCGTGCTGAGCATAGGGAATGCTTAGTGTACAGCAATAGCATTAGCATAATGCTTTAGGGGCCTAATGCGTTTAACATATATTTTGGTTCTTCAATGACTACCAGAATCCTAATGCTATGCTGTACGCTAAGCATTCACTATGCTCAGCACGGTACCTAGTGTGTTTAAATATTTTAGTGGGTGGTAATTTATTCATCATTGAGAAATATTTTATTTTTCACTTTTCTGCTTTATTTTTCTTTGAACAATATTTTCTTTTGAATGAAAAATATTTCTTTTGGTCATACTTTTTTCTGCAATGGACATTTTGGGGCGATATTTTTTTTATCCATAAGAAATATTTTATTTATCAATCGGATTTATATTATTTTCAATCGCACTTTTTTTTAGCGTAGGTACTTATAGTTATTTACGGAATGGATATTTTTAGGCGACGTAAATGCAATTAGAATGTCCGTGCGTTTGCTCGGGCAATTTATTTGGATATTGTCACTTTAGATGTAACAAACCTAACAAGGTACTGCCTTTTACTGTAGCAATTGAAAATTAAGATGATTTCCTTCTCATTGTTCAAGTTTTAACCCTGTCAGGTAGGTAGGTAGTACATTTCAAAATTAAGTGCAGTCAAAGTTGCTTCAAAACAAGGAAAGACATTGACACAGACGTACTTGCTGAGAAGCCAAAATCCGGTTATCCTCACCAACCCAGGCAGTGGGATAATAAACATTATATGGTTTAAAGTTAAGACAGCGGGTTAATAATACTGGGAGCAGTTGACAAATAGGATCTACCAATTCCAGTAATTATAATAATCGATACAGAACGTCAAAAATGGTATTCAATTGCTATTAATGACTGGATGCAAGTTGGCATTCAATCGTTGAATTAGAACCGGTAATCTCTACCGAACGACGACACTAAATTCGAATTATTTATAATTCCATAAAAGGACATGGCAACACTCCTTATGCAAAACGTATTCTTGATTGTTTGGCAAAACCTTTTACCACCATGTACAGTTTTTGACGCTGATCATTTTTGTCCATAACACCAAAAAAATCTGACCGTTGGGAGTCGAGATAATCGGGGTCAAAGTTCGGCACTTGACCCAAGGGCTCTATGACTTCATAATTTTTTTGTGTTCTAAAATTACAACATTGAGGTTTCTAGCACAGTTTTGTATGCTGATCATTTCTGTCCATTGCATCAAAAATATTTTACCTATGAGAGTCGAGATTTCTTGGGTCAAAGGTGACAAGCTGGTCCACAATTAGCATGTCAAGGTGTCACCTTTGACCACAAATATCTCGAATCCCATTGGTCAGATAGTTGTGATGCAATGGACAGAAATGATCAGCATAAAAACTACTAGAAACCTCAATGTCGTAATTTAAGAACACAAAAAAAATTTTGAAGTCATAGGGCCCTTGGGTCAAGTGCCGAACTTTGACCCCGATTCTCTCGACTCCCAAAGGTCAGATTTTTTTCAGATGGACAAAAATGATCAGTGTCAAAAACTGTACATGGTAGTAAAAGGTTTTGCCAAACAATCAAGAATACGTTTTACATAAGGAGTGTTAAATTAAAACAACTAGCGTTTTTTAAATGGTAGCTTCACTCACTTTTAGAGGAAGTATTAAGTGCACGCATGTCTGTGAAACGAAAAAGCCAGAACACCCAGCGTTTTCGCTGGGTGTTCTGGCTTTTTTCGTTTCTTCGCGCTTAGCGCGAAGCTTGAGGACGCTAATTACCACAAAACCTCTAATTATAATCCGGGCTACCATCGTAAATATGCATTAACTTTTCTTCCATTCTTCCTGCTATAATTGCTAATGCTTAAGGATAGGATTTGACCCTGCTAACCTAGAAGGCAGGCTATTTTTAGAGGTTTTACGGTAAATACAAAGCTTCATATTAATTAAGACCACTACCTAATTATATACCTATTCACTGTTTCCTTTATATCATTTCATTAGTTTAGGTGAGCGTTTACATAGAGGTAAAAAACACCGTAAAACTTAAAATCTAAAACTTCAGGACCGGGAGTTATTAGAGGCAGGGAATTATTACAAACCTCGAAAGTTTATGCTGCCATTATTGTTATATAAATAGCTATAGATATCATAAAGTGTGACTTTTAGAATTTACTATTCCAAATGGTAAATTCCTGAATTTTTCATACTTCCTCCTTTTGTGAAAAATTTGTTTTTTTCAAGTGGTCATCCAACCAGATTAAGAGTTAAGTAATAGTAGTAGCTTGGGAATATGAGTGCATGCTTCTATTAATATACCGGGGAATTATTAGACGCGGGGAATTAATTCTAATCCCATCTTTTTGCCCCCGGGAATTATTAGAGGCGGGAAATAATTGGAAGTTTTACGGTATGTGTCAGGGATATGGGATAGATGAAACACAATTTAATGATTCGCCAAATATTAGGGGATGATTAATCTTTTCAAAGATTTTAATGATTTCAAAAATATACTCTAATAGTGCAAGAAATAGTATTTAATGATGCATAAAATAATTTTCATTGCTAAATAAAACAATATTGACAAAAAAATTACTTCCGAAAAGTGAGTGATAAAAAAAATATTTTCATTTATTGCTAATTAGAACATTGCCAAAAAAATATTTTCCATGATTAGTGAATTTTTAAGGCTAAATAGTGGTTTTTCGAGGATGAAAAAAGATTTTCCCTATTTTAGTTACACATTTAAATAAATGTGATTTCATGCATTTCCTGACCTTCCAGTTATTCAACGCAAGGGCTCTCTTACTGTTTTTCTTTAATTTATTAATACGGTGACTCTAGTTATAACGACGTCCGTTAAAAACGCAAATTTCCAAATAACGACAACACATAACCTTCCCCTTCAAAAAGCTTTTGACTTCCCATGTTAAGTATGAGGTTATTAAGTCACTTTTTATAAAATGTTCCCCATACCGTCATGCTACAACCTGCCCCACAATTGCATTCACGTTCAATTTAGTAACTTCGCATTTTTGATTTGCACGTACCTGTAACTGTAGAATCTAGTTATACAATTAATAGTAAAAAATAGCTGTTTGTTTCTTGTAGAATAAAGACTGAATATTTATGTTGTGGTTAAGAAAGGTATTGATGCGACGAATAACTTATGCTGATGCGTCCAAGTACTTTCACGCTAAAGATAAACACTTATGTCACAGATAAACACTTATATAAACACAGATGTCCTGGATATTAGAATTATATTACGCTGCCTCGAGAACATTGGAGCAAGCTCAAAACCAACTATTATATACCTACAGTGAAACTTCGTTATAACGACCGCCGTTATAACGTCATTTTCGCTATTACGACACGTACAAGCGTCCCCGTCGAAAAGCCTATGCCTTCCCATGTTAAATTTGCGGTTATAACGTCACTCTTTATAACGTCATTCCCGCTATAACGTCATGCTGCAGCCAGCCCCACGACTGCATTCACGTTTAAATAGGAAACTTTATAACGTCAGGCATGTTTGGTTTGCACGTACCTTTAGCTGTCATTATTAAACATTTACAAGTAAAATGAACTTGTTAAATTATAATGCAGT
>JAAXYX010004972.1:0-11528 GCA_036851915.1 Ptenothrix huangshanensis | reverse complement strand
CAAAGGGTTAAATGAAAAAAGTTTCAGAGAGTTTCAAAGAGTCAACAAAGTTTTAGAACGTGTTTTTACGTGTCTCCAGCAAGTTTACAATACGTCGGTTCAAAAATGTAGATTTCAAATATTTCAAAATTTTGAGTTTTGGAAAATCGTGCCTGAGCTCCGTTTTTAGAATTGAGCGTTTTGCTCAAAAAGGCCCTAATATTTTGGTCCCACACGCAACCACAGAAAGTTTCATCGAAAACGAATGACATTTACGGCAGTTAGGGGTGGGGCACAAAAGGCCCAGAATGAAACGTTTCACAATTTTAAAATTTCGTTTTCCCCTAATGGGGGGCTTATGGCAAGTATACTTCAGCTCAATAGCGATCACTAGTGGTTGGCTACTGAGAAAAAAATATAACATGAAAATTCGTTTTTATCGGGAAAGTTGTTGTCGATTTGGAAAAGAATTCATCTTTTATTTTTTACTCCTAGTAATAAGTTACACGCTTGAGAAACCATACAACTTGTCAAAAAAGCTAATAAATAGTGACAAACTTCAGACACCGTATTCATTCCATGTATTTTCGCTGGACTCACATTCACATTCTTTTTTATTTATTTATTCTCGTTTATTTTCCTTTTAAATTAATTACAGGGATGATTTTTATGTCGGAAGTAACATGGTACTGTGAATAGGTTTCGATCATCGTGGTGAAATATTTGACACCGGTTAACTTTAGAGACAGGCAATCTTTAAACTCAATTGCATGATTTCCCCGGCTACCTTTAGAAGCAGGCTTTCTTTAGATGCAGGCTATAATTAGAGGTTTTACGGTTACGGTGGTAACTTATTAATTTAAAGCTTTAGCATTTATAGCGAATGGATTTCTTAATGCGTACTGTGCTACTCTCCGCAACATAGAAGTACTTGAGGGTGGCGCGAATTTTGAAATCATTCTGTAGGTATCGGAAACATGAGGAAAATTTTGCTTTACCAAAAATTCCTTAAATGTTAAGTTGACAGTGACCTTGTCAGTCACAGGCAGGGTTTGAAGCAATTTACGGCAGTTTTATACTCAGTTATTTTTATATGGTATATAACTATATCTTATGGTTTACTGCATGTAAGAAAGTTGGAAGTATACGATAAAAGCTAGCCCAACAGCTTTTTACTTGCAAAAAGTACACGACGAACTAGTAAATTGAAAACACTGAATTGAATGGAAAATCCATTTTTGATCGTATTTTTAAAAGCAACAACACATTTTAAGAGCAGAAAACAGTATTTAACAATCATATTTATGCTTAATCCTACAACTTAAAAATAAAAGTGGAAGACGTGCTTCAGTGTAATTGGGCTTTAAAGGTTAAAGCACCTTGAAGAAGAAACTGATTAACTGATTAATTCCAAGAATAATTTGAGACACCCGATTAAAGTTCCAGTAAATTTAAATTCAATTAATGATCGAAGTTTCAAGTGGAAATTTAAAAATCGTCGGTGCTCTGTTCTGGTCGATACACTGCTGACTGATAACTGCAAACACAGACTTTTCCAAAATGCCAAAATGCTGTTCGTTTTTATTTAAATTTAAACCAAGTTAGTAACTATTTATAATTATGTCATCCAATATGCACCCAGAATAAATCTCAACCACGTTTTACTTTTTAGAAATGCTCTTTATGTACATTTTTCTTATTTTAGGCTTTCAGGTTATGTATAGTGTATTAAAAGCTTACGTCAAAGATATAACCGAGGATCAGTTTTTTAAAAGAAATGTTTCTTCATTATTATAATTATGACTTTACCAAAACATAAACTCCAAATCTACAAACAACTTTTATCCATAATTTTGTATACTGAAGGCTAAGCAGTTCATTTTGTTTGGTTCGTTTTAGGACGCCTGCCCAAAAATGAAGCCGAGGAAGAGCTGGACAGCCTAAATTACCAATCTATAAATCGCTTCCAAGAAAACACGATTTCAACCAGTTCGAATGAAAGACTGAATTCTCAACAAGGAGAAGGATCATGTGCCATGCGAGATTTGGATGCAACTGAAACAAATCTGCCAATTAAGTTTGTGTCTCTAGTAGGCCTGCCTCCAATTGAAGCTGCATTTTCAATCGACAAGGTTTGTACCTTCAAATTAGTAGCGGAACTAGTCTCATATGTAAAGTATTTTTTAAAAAACACTGCCTGCTTTAAAATTTCCAAGAAAGAGAAGCAGTTTTATTTATGCACACAACAGAGACAAAGTTTCTTTGTATTACCCGTATAGGGCTCATTTTTTAACAAATTACAAAGAAAACGACGCAGTTTTTTTAAGTTATACGAAAACGACACAGTTATTTTTAAAATTATACGAAAACGACGCAGTTTTATTAAATTATACGAAAACAACGCAGTTTTTTTTAAAAATTATACGAAAACGACGCAGTTTTTTTTAAATTATACGAAAACGACGCTGTTTTTTTTAAAATTATACGAAAACGACGCTGTTTTTTTTTAAATTATACGAAAAAGACTCATTTTTAGTAATTTTTTAACGTTTTATTAAACTGGAGGAGATAAAGTTTGTTCCAGGTCTACAAAAAAAATAAAATTCTTAATTGAAAATCATAACTCGTGTAATAATTTCTTTCATGGTTTCGGATTATTGTATTTCAAAGTTTTTCGCAAAGTTAGTAATTTAATTTTGTTCAAAAACTGCAGATTTCCAAACAAATATTTTCCTACCTGGAGCCATCAGATTTGTTGAGATGCCGTCTGGTTTCCTCCTCGTGGCTTCGGATGGCTACAAACGAGAAGCTGCTAGAATCAAATAAATATGCAATTTGGATCCAACATTACCTGCAAAAGAAGAACCCCACATATGTAACAGTGAAGCGCAGGAAAAGAAAATTAAAGGATGTTATCAAATTACTAGATAGCGTAGGCCCAGTCTCCCTTCTTTATTCCGCTGGTCTAGTTTTGGAAACGACCACAGCTCCAAATGATTTCATCAAATTTCTCGATCGCTATGGGTTTATTATCAATTCGTTGGACGTGAGGTTTCCATTGCAAGAAAGCGGCAAAGATGTTGTGTATCAAATGGATTCTCTCTTGGCTTTCGTGACAAAGCTCCTCACGGAACAATTGCCCAATCTTGAGACTCTTGCCGTGAAATTCGAAGCAGGTGGAAAATTTACTGGCGAGATCGATCCGCAAACTCTTCTCAGCATTAAACAAAATTCTTACTTTGCTCGAAATCAAAATCAAAGTCTACGCGAGATTTCAATTGTTGGGCAGACCCCTTTTGAAATTATTGATGCTGTGTGTTGCCTTGCACCAAAATGTGAAGAACTTTGGGTTTCTGACTCGTTGAGATTCTGGGCGGAAACCAAACATCGTTTGCATCTTCTTAGAAAATTGAATTTTGCGCCTTCACTGGAAAACTGGGATGAAGTGAACTTTGTAGAGGCCCTTGTTAATGCTCAGGAACAACTTAACCTTAGAGTGTTGATTGCATATTTTTCTTGTGTTCGTGATAACACGGAACTGTGGCCACGTCTGAGTAATCTCGTGAAAAAGACTATGGAAAAGAGTTGCCGCTCTTTGGAACAACTTAATCTGAACAAAGTGTACTTCTCACCTGGGACAGTTCTCCCTCAAATGCCAAAAGTTAAGGAAATTTTTTTTCGCTCCAGCAACAACACAAAACCCGAATGGAGCTGGTTGCCTCAACGGACTTCTATCGCCACCACTTTCCCCGTTTTGGAATCAATTGTTTTTAATGGATTTATTTCTGTCCCTTTCCTTACGAATTTTCTCTCTTCGTGTAAGAACGAGGAAGTTGCGTCAGTGAGGAAGATCTACTCGTTTGTTAATGATGGAATGATATTTCAAAGATATTTTCCCAATGCAGTTGTTATGGAGTTAGCTGATAGGTGGAACCAAACTGATAAATAGACTAAAAGTAGGTTAGGGCGATTTTACATAAAAAAGTAGGGTAGGGTAGTTTCGGGGAAAAATTGAAATTGCTTGTTATTTAAGCTCTATTTGCTGTCAAGTTATCAATTATCAAGTTTGGGCATTAATAGTAATTTAATATTTATTAGTACATAGTGAAGTTATGCTCTAATAAGTTACGATGACGGTGCTATATTCAAAAAGAACTTTTTACTTTTTAAAAAATACCAAACAAGATCTGTAATTACTTTTGTGCATGTTTTAAAAGTAAGAATGAGAAAATGGAATCTATAAAGAAGATTTGTATATTTTATTGTTATGCTAATGTCAGCGTATTTTATAAACCTTTTCCTAACGCAGTAGTTAATTGTCTAATTATGTAGGTGGGATAGAATAATGTTGCTGTAATAAAAACTAACGTAACATGGTCTCATAGAACGTCCATTCACATTGGAACAACATTCCTGTTTGCACATAATCCGTTTTGAGGGTGACATTTGTGTTAGGAAGTTCCTTTTCTTGTGTCAGAAGGAAGAAGTGGCATCAGTGAAGCAGATCATTCGCACTAGTTTTAATATTGACGAAAATACATTTGACAAAATTTTCCCAAACTCCATAGTCACTGGGCCAGACCCTTTGTACCGCCCATGCCATGGGGTTTACTTCTTGATTGTCTGTGAGACGAAAAATAATATTACCAGATAAGATTTCGTTCTTAAAATCTAAACCAGATTTGTTGTACTTTTTTGAAATTTGCAAAAAATATCCCAGTGATTTTTGGAATTTTCAATAAACGACACTTTTTATGCAATTTTACAAGAAATAAAGGACGCAGCGATTTTTAGAATTTGCATAAGGAGATCCTATTTGTGTAAATACATAAAAATGACGCAGTGATTTTTATTATTTGCAAAAAAGACACAATTTTTTAAATTTACACAAAACAGAAAGTCTTTTTAGCACGCTGACATGATAAAAAAATCTTGCGGGCGTTACTGTTTTATACTAAAAATCATGGCAAGAGAATTGGAAAAAATAGCTTCGAAATTGCTATGTACCCCTCCCCCCTTAAATTAAATCCCAGATGGTTGTCTGTAAGTAATTATGTCCTCCTGGCGCTGGGGCAACATTCCTGTTAGTTCAAGGCTTGCGTGTATTAATAATTAAATATATAATCTTATATTTCTATCTATAAAGATGCAATTATTAGTAGCGAATAAATAAAGAAAATAATCATAAGCTGAAAATTGTTAACTTCTTTTATCAATGCTTTTAGTCTCGGTCCTTAAGAAATTTTAGGATTAGAAGAAAATGAAAGCGGGATCAAAATAAAAAAGGAGCTGGCTTTGGAAGATGGTTGATTCAGTTTTTGGAGCAACAAACGCTGTCCGCATGATATGTTTCATGTACTAATAATTCCAAAATGCACTTGCTGTAGCTTTAAAAAAAATGTAAAAATGTAATTAGAATTAAAAGTTAAATATTGTGGAAAAATGAAATGGGTTCAAGAATTCAATTTACACACACTGTCTAGTCTTTAATGAAAACAATATGTTCATTTCTATATTATTTTCTGCTTTCAATTCAATATTCGCATTCCTCTTAAGCTATATCATTTGATACCGCTTTATCACTTTATATCGGTAAATACGACTTTATGCCATAGGCATGGTATTTAGTCCAAAAAAGTGGCATTTATTGAACCCTGTCCCATACATACTTCAGCGTTTGGAAAATGCCTTTGAAATAACTTTTCATCAATATAGAAACCCCATATATTGATCCTCTTCACTGATGGCACTTGCTGGTTCTGACAAACAGACAGAAAACGCCTAACAGTAGTGACAGTAGTCACCCAACCAAAATTAATCGTGTGCAAATTGGGGAAAATGGTAGCTAAGGAGGTTCCTTGAGGCATGAAGTTTCTTTCGGGAAGTTCATTATCGCAAGGAATCAAGAAAAGCATGTTAAGATTTGGCATTCTAGGAAGAACTGTACCGCCTAAGAAATAAAAAGGGGATAGATAAAGTTCCTCCAGGGAGTTGCAACTCTTTTCAATAATCCTTTTGAATAAAATAGAGTGGCGAGGCCACTCACCCGTAGAATAATCAACATAGTTGAAATTCGTGGTTAACTTTCTCAGGTGAAGCTCTTCCTGCACGCTAAAAATTGACTGGAGAGAGTCTTCTTGATACCAACAGTAGTCTTTTGGTTCGAAATCCAGCTCCTCGAGAAGGTGCAAGCGATGTTTATTTGTTAGCCAAAAACCCAAGTCTTCCACATCAAGACGTTCCGCTTTTGGAGCCAGGGAGCAGACAGCTTCAGGAATTTCCTGAGGCGTTCGCCCCACAAATTTGATGGTCTTGAGTTTTTGATTCTGTTTTGCAGTACAATATAAGCCTTCTCTCATGCTAACTAACAGCTGCGGTTCGACTTCACCTGTAAAATCTTGATTCCACTGGAATCGCACGATAAGAGTCTCAAGATTGGGAGTTTGTTCCGTCAGCAGGTTAGTCAGGAATTCCAACAAAGTATTCATGGAGTAAATAACATCTTTGTGATCCGGGTCAAATTTTGGAAGCGCGAGGTCCAAATAATTGACAAAAAATCCATGGTGATCAAAAAACTTGAAAGATTCAACCTCCTTGAAATTCATCTCCACAATTCTGAAGGCTGAGAACGGAAAGATATGTGAACCAATAGTATCCAGTAAATTGGTAAGGTCCTTCAGCCGACTTGGTCGAATTACATTTTTATTCCATTTTAGAAGTTTATCATTAGTAGCCATCCGAAGCCACGAGGAGGAAACCAGACGACATCTCAATAAATCTTCGCGCTCAAGGAGGGAAAATATTTTCTTTTGAATCTAAGAAGTCAGTGTAGAATTTATTATTTGACTGCAGGAGCGTATAGTTAAGGGTGCACTTGGGTGCTGACGCCCCCTCCCCCGAAATTTTAGAATTTTAAAATCCATAATCTAAAACATCGTTTTTAAAAATTTACATCAGATTTGTTGGATGTTTTTTAGAATTTTTAAGGAATGACGCAGTGTTTTTTAAATGTATGCAAAAATGACGTAGTGTTTTTTTAAATTTCTACAAAAATGACGCAGTGTTTTTTTAAATTTCTACAAACACGACGCAGTGTTTTTTAAATTTATACAAACATGACGCAGTGTTTTTTAAATTTCTACAAACACGACGCAGTGTTTTTTAAATTTATACAAACATGACGCAGTGTTTTTTAAATTTCTACAAAAATGACGCAGTGTTTTTTAAATTTCTACAAACACGACGCAGTGTTTTTTAAATTTCTACAAACATGACGCAATGATTTTAAAACTTACACAAAAAAGACTGTTTTTTAGAACTTACAAAAACATACGCAGTGTTTTTAGATTTGTACAAATTAAATAAAGTTTATTCCACAGGCATACACAAAAACAAATACTGCGGACGGTATTGTTGTACATTAGAAACAAGGAGATTTGCAAGATAATTTGATAAAATAGCTTTCAAATTGCTCAACGCCCCCTAAAACTAAATCCCAGCTGCACAACTTGTTAAATGTACGTCATTTAACTTATGTAATGCACAATTAATTTGGTTAAGCAATGTATTAATTGAGTTTTTTAATTTTAGCTACAATTATTATTTAATGTGTACCTTTTCGATAGAAAATACAGCTTCCGATGAAGGCAGGTCACTGAGGGGGATAACTCGGTTTGACGGATTAGTTGCGGGAGTTAGACTCATTGCAGCCATATCCTTTGTACGTCGATCTACATCGACTGATAATTTTTGCCGTTCGGATTCAACGTTTCTACACACTTCCGATTGACCCTCAGTTCCTCGAAGGTCCTTTTCTAAGAATTGTTCCTTGCGATTGTCACATTCTTCCATACTTTCCAATTTTGCAAGAAGTCCCAGGGGGCCAAACGTTCCAAAGGTGTCAGAATTTATTGTGATTAGGTACTTGCCTTCGCAAAATGTCGTCCGTAGAAACTGCTGTTTTCTAAAATAGTAAAATAGAATTTCCCCTGATTGTCGATATTCAGTTTTTTGGTTTTGCGTGTAACGCTTTTAGAAAAAGCTATTTGAGTAACAGTACTCGGATTTGTCTTCTCCCTTTTAAATATTATTCCTTCTTTTATTTCGGCTCCTGTCAATTGCTGAATTCTATGAGAATGGTGGTTGTAAGCACAAGTTAAATGGTACATGAAATTTGATGCAGAGTAAACTCCAGACAAATTAAAGATAAAACTTTTTTTTCAAGAGTTTCTTTTGCAACAATAATTAGTTGCGAATTTCTCGAACCTCCATTAGCAATGATATGGGTTTATGCTAACTGCGAGATAAAAAACGCGTCAGAGGTGTAAGGAGCAATTTTATGGTATTTTATGTGCAAAAGCAAGCCTTATCGTTAGAGATATAAATACTTGTCTTGAAAGTGCATCTAAAATTATTTAAATCGCATCTGTGGCAGTAGGATGTAGCTTTGGTGTCGTTTGAACATATTTTGAATGAGCCTTAAAATTGGTTTAATCTAAATTGCGTTAAAAATCATGTCAAAAAATCACCTATTTTGCATCGTAAATATCTCCATGTTTTTAGTGTACTTGTTTTCACCAGGCCACGACAAACGATGAGCAATGCAATCTTATAGCACAGACGTGGATTTCTACTAAAATAAAAATACGCTTGCAGTGCAGTTTTTGTCACAAGTCGTTAAATGTAATTGCTGAATTGATACTTATTCTTGGGTTTTGCTTCTGCTAGTTGTAAGTTGATCCGGAGAGTTCATATTTTATGCAATGCTTAACGTTTGAGTATAAAGCACTTCTATAAGCAGAACGTGTCTGTCCGCCCGTGCAGGGAAGTCCTATGTTAACTTTTATTTGACTTTCCATGTAGTGAAATAACTTTTAGTTGATTTTCTATGTAGTTTAATATAAGTTCATGTTCTATGAGTGCGCATCACAAGAACACTTTAAAATTCAGAGGCAGCATATTATGCGTGTAATAAATATTAATGTACATCTAATTCAATCTAAGTCCAGCTAAATCGCATCAAGGCTGCATTCTACTGTAATATAGCCTTTTTACATGTACATGTTTAAATCAGCGCCTACTCTATAATGTGTTTATGGTTACATTACACGTAGATTTTTAAAATTAAAATGCATTTTTTAATCGTCAGATTTGTTCATTTTTGCAGTGTAGCAATAGTTTCAATTTCATGAAGATGGTAATAAAATGATATTCGACACTTACACTTATAGTAAGTACATAATTACATATTATATTGTCTGCTCAATGAATCTGCCCAGTAGGTTGTACAAGTAATTCAATGAGATTGTATTCGGTTCTGTGATCTGATGATAAAGTCTGTAAATAAATGTAGAGATGTGGGAAAAGGAGATAGGACTAGATAAGGAGTCACAAAACGAACAAGACAAAGACCCATACACGCTAAGAAAAACTGAAACATCCCGGACGTGTATTAATTTCTAATAGAAATCACTTTCAATGTGAGTCAAAAGGATCCAGGCAAAACGTAATTATATCGTATTATTTTTCAATAGTTTTTAACTGTTAACAATTTATTAAAATTAATAATAGTTACAATTAATCCGATGTACACTTTGTCCTTTAAAAATTAATTGAACGCAGATTTAAATTGACTGAAGGCCTAGTAAAAGTAATAAAAACGTTCCTTAAAGGAATTTTCTATTATCTGTTAAATGCATAGTAGATAGTTTTTATTAAAAGTTGATTGGATTGCACGTAAACTGAGAGTAGTAAAGTGCTAAATATTCAATGAACATTTACAATAATAAATACGGCGACAAGAAATAATTTTTTGCCTTAAAATATTTTTTTCTACTTTTCAGTTGCGCTGTAAATGCTGATTTCGGTAATTCGGTACTTAAAAATGCCAAAATATTGATTTTTTCATAACCAAAATGTTTTCATTGTTTTTTGAAACCGCCTTGTTGGTATGTGGTTCGCTGTTCGATTTTTAGTATGAAAACGCTGAAGTATTTTGTTTGGGCCCCTTAAATGCCAAAATGAAGCTGTTTTCGGTATTTCAAAGTCAATTGAAAAATATTTTGAACTTAAGGCTTACAGAAGCTACAGTGTTTTCAAAAAGTTTTAAAATTTGCGTGCCGCAGGATAATAAAATCTTAATTCGTGAAAAGGTGGCTAAAAGTGCTTAAATGACGTTTTTCGACTGATACATTTTGCATTTTGATCGAAATTGCATCAGTTGCCATAATTTTACTTATTTATGTAACACTTTCCACTACTCGAGTAAACTGTGATAAAAAAGAATATTTGAATTTTTTTTTCGGTTTCTCTACATTAGAATAAATATTTGTCTACTCCATTATCTTCCGTATTTTTCTGCCGCAATAAAATAATTATTAGGAGGCCAAAATAAAGATTTGAATGTAGACAACACAAAGATCGTCACACAAACATAGAAATTAATGGAGATCACCAAAATTCAGTACACATAATTTTTAATATTAGGAAATTATACACTTGATTTTAAAAATTTTAAATATTTTTTATATTACTGTAGTCTATAATTTTAATTTACTAAATAGAAATTAATTTCGAAGATCAAATAGGGATGTTAATGGAATTTTGTGCAATGCAATGATGATGCGTATTGATACAATTTAAGTATAGGTTGGTCAGTGGATATTGCACTGCTAAGTTAATGAGGAAATACTGGAAACAAAAATTTAAACTGCGTAATGAAGTTTCTACGCTAATGCGAAGATCTGATAATATGAAGATTTGTAGTAGGTAATTCATATTTTCAAGAACAAATTTCGAAAACGACTACTGCATGAATGATGAGACCACTTCTAGTTCTATCAATTCCGAATAATTGGAATTTTGAAAATTGCGCGCAATGAGGCGGCAATTTTAAAATTTGACTACGCGACTAGATTAGACTACTAGCTACGTTAAGTTTTTACGTAGGACTGGACTAGACTCGACTAGGCGAAGGAAAGTTAATTAAAAGTAGACTAGACTAGTTCATGTTCGTTAGTTGACACTGAGTAGACTTGACTAGACTACGGAGGCTAGTGAGCAGCTATGATTGAGATGTGGATTGGTGTTAGAGAGCTTCGTCTCGCTCCTCACTCAATTCATTCCATGATCCCATCGCACGCAGACTGCAGACACTGCACTGGATAATCTTCGACTTACTTGCCAGTCCAAATTCTAATAAAACTTCATTGCCTCGCAGTTTGTTTTCAAATTCAAACAATTATTACATCATACAACTGTAATTGTATAATTAAAATATTCTGTACTGCATTCCCGTTCACACAGCAAAGTAAAACTGATAAACACAGGTAAAAATCTGCTAACTCTGGTACCACATTAGCATAGCACTTTCCTCAAAGTCAATCTTTTATTAAACAATGAAATTGAAAATTTGAAAAAACTGAATGGTTAGCCCAAAATCGAAAATATTTTGCAGTAAAAATGCCCTAATTACAGGCTTCTCATAAAATAAATTTCATAGCATTTGGGTCAAGTTGACATTTTTAACCCTTTGTTAACCCTGCCCCAGG
>JAAXYX010004971.1:0-11529 GCA_036851915.1 Ptenothrix huangshanensis | reverse complement strand
CACTACCATGACCATGGCCATGGCCATGGACATAACATACGATAAGATGCCAGGCTGATGCATAAGGATCACTCTGGCTCTATAGGTACTCTATACGCACTCCTTAGCCTTTAAGAACACAAAGGGAAAAGAGAGAGAGAAAGAGAGAGAGAGCGAGGAGAGGATACACATTTGAGTGGATAGAGGAGCACGGAGTATCAAATAGCAAGGGAAAGACTGACAAGGAGGCCCTATGCTCAAGCTACACTTGCACATACATAGATGGAAATGGAAGGCAAATAAGGATTGTTAAGTTGAGCAGGCTTTTTAAACGGGAATTCCGCAAGATTTTGGGCAAGATAGAAGAGAGCAGGGAAAGAGAGAAAAAGAGAGAGGAGTGAGGCCAGGCCATACCAGACCATACCATACCATAGCATACCACACCAGGCCACGCTACTCAGCAAGAATACGTTTTCTACAGCCAGAGAAAGAAGGAAGAAAGGGAAAGGCGCCAAGGAATAACCCGGGTATTGGATGTCGACTGGCGTAAACGTGAGTAAAGATGAGGAGGCAGTGAGGGACTCGGGTGGCGGTTTCAAGCATGCAGACGAACACTAGCACCAGCACCAGCACCAGCCCCGAACCGAACACCGAACCAAACCAAACCAAACCATAGCAGACCAACTCCAACTCCAACTCAACTCCAGCTCAAGAGCAAGCAGGACATTATACGAAGCAATATACATGTACATATATAGTAGAGGTTGACTATAACTACTCTCAAGAAATAGACATACCTAGGCAGTATAGTATCACAGTTTTTTGGTGTAGGTATATGGAAATGTCCAAATATCTGAACAAGTACAGCTGCATGCCATACCATTAGGAGAAGTCAGAGGCAGAAGCAGAAGCAGAAGGAGAGAGAGAGAGAGAGAGCGAGTCAGTTCTTGTCTACACATACACAGAATAAGGACGGACGGAGTGGGAAGTGTAGGCTAACCATACTTTACTCTGCTGAGTGCTGAGTAAGTTCAAGCCAAGCTCTAAGTCCACATACATACATACATACATTGCACCCATACACCTACAACTACAGCTACAGCTACCACTGCCTCTATCTAAACTTCTCCTGCTACTGTTACTGTTACTCTTACTCTTACTCTTACTCTTACTCTTCCTACCTCTACAAGGAAAATGCAAGGGAACTTAACTCACCACATACCTACATACATATAGGTATACAGGTACCTATACACATGTAAGACTTTGTTTCGTTCGAGTGGTGTGCTTGTGCTATACACCGCTTCATTCTGCTCCTCTACGCTCAACTATTCCGTGGATTGAAAATCAGGCGCTTAACCTCTCAATTCAATCTTACCGTAGGGCAGGCGAAGTAGTTGCTGCTCCTCTCTTCTCTTCTCTACTTTCCTCTTCAGCTGCTATGTACTTACCCATGAATGCGTTCATATAAAATTATTCTCACTTCCTTCTCACACGACATTAAAACACACTGACATTTACATTGAATTCATTCAAGTACAAATTTTCACGTGCGCTTTTCCTAATTTCAAAAATTCGCTTTCAAAAATGCAGCCATTATTATGAAATTAATTGATAATAAAATTGAATTATAAATACCTACCTATGTCAAATATGAATTTTGAAAAGTAGTTAAAAATTCGAATTTGAAACACATTTGGATAGGACGGACGGACAGACAGACAGACGGACGAACGGAGGGACAAGTAATCCTGAGCGATGAATGCTAGAGCTTCTGGAGCAAATGTGAGTATATGGAGGAGGATTGTATAAGTAAGGGTATAGATATACAAGTAGAGCTACTATGATATTATAGCATGGTATGGTATGGCATGGTATGGTATGGTATGGCATGGCCCAACTCTCCCACTCTTGCACTGTTCCTGTGCTGGTTCTTGTTGGGAGTTGGGGATGGGAGATAGATAGGTGGATGTAGAATCGGGCATAGTTGAACTGGGACTGGGACTCGGAGCACTCTGAAGAACTTGAGTTCTCTCTCTGTCTGTCTGCTCGCATGCTTTTAGTCCCTCACGAGCAAAGCTTGAGTTCCCGCAGTCGATCGCTTGCTCCCGTTTTCGGTTGCTCCACTTATACTCGTTACTCTATACTCTCTCGACTCAGCTCAACTCAAACTCAAAGCTCTCAACTCTCTCTACTCTACTGTACACAGCACAGCACAGCGCTACGCTACTCCTCATGTACATCCACATCCTCTTTATTAGCCTTCCTCCGTCTACTTCTCGTCATTTATCCACATCGAATATCTGAGTGCACAGAGAGGGAGAGACACGGAAAAAGAGAGAGAGAAAAAAATCCTCTCACAGTCACATAGGCAGGAGACAACGTGCCACTTTTCTTCGTCGTCCTCCTCGTCCTCCAACAATTGCAATTACTCTCAAAAAATCACAAAAAAGCACAATAAACTCGTCGTCATCAAAGACCAACGACAGTCTTTTTTCTAATCGTCTTTTATTATTTACTACATCAATCCCGGACTGCCTTGTCTCAAATTCAAATAGAAAATCCAAACATAAATATTGTTGATTCAATCACAAATCACAAAGTTTTGACAAACACAAGAAGAAAATTCAAATGAGAGTCTCGTACAACTGAAAGTAAAAGTAAAAGTAAAAGTCAAAGCCAAAGCCAAAGTCAAAGTCACAGTCAGAGTCACAGTCACAGTCACAGTCACTGTGTGAGAGACTACCTACCTACAAGGACCGGGTCGCTGTGTTTTTGTGTATGTGTGTGAGTTTCTATTTATTCAGAGAGAGAGTGAGTGGAGCGAAAGGGAAGAATTAGAATCAGAAGGAAAAGCAAAAGTAAAAGGGAAAGAAAAGCCAATCAGAGACAAACATTGGATGGGGATTTGAATTGCAAGTGCAAGTTGTTTGGAATAATTACAAAGACTGCAATTCTACTCACATTCGTTTCCACATGTACACTTGAATACGGTTTCTATACTCTATACCTATACCTTTTATACTCGCTCTCTCCCCGTCGATCATCTTCCTTCCTATACAGATAGAAATCACAAGATATTTCCGCATTGAGTTTCAACCTAAGAAGAAAAAAAAGTTCTCCAGTACTTTCCTTTGCTAACTTGATCAAGTTGCATGTTCAATATTGATCTACCTCAGTTTCCTTGTCTGCGAAAATTACGTCTGTCTACAAACTAGGAGACGGTGATAATCAATGCAAATTATTATTGAGAATTCACGTTGATTACATTGAAATTCAAGTTCACCATCAGAGTGTGATAAAAGGTAAACATTTACAGTCACAAATTACTTGATGATAAAAAGAGGAAAAAGCAAGAGAGAAGAAAATAAATTGGAAATTATTTCATCCAGTCAACGCAAATATACAGAAAGAAAGAAAGAAAGAAAGACAGAGAGAGAGAGGAAAACAAACTAAAGTGAAAAACATTGAAAAGAAATTGCCTTGGGAAGTTGCTCAATGATAAATGAGTTGGTTTAAAGGCACTTATTGGCAATAAAGACACAACTTGTCCTCAGAACGGATTACGACTACGACTACAACTACGACTACGAGTGAACGAGTCGAAAAGGACGGAGGATTCCAAGGATTGATAAATAATCACGAGTCAATTTAGATATGAAGAAAGTGTGCGATAACGACAACAACTCGAGGAAAATATGAACGGCAAACAGAATTATCTTTGACTCTTTGGTCACTTGGAATAATTTGTTCTTCAGATTATCATCGTTATCCTCTATCCATTATTATTCCTGTTGTGATCAAGTACGGAATTTGGTCTATGTCAAGATAGGATTATCTGCATAGATTAAAAGTGAAGGAGAAAGGAAAGACCTGCATTCTGTAGGTATCTGGATTCATATCTATAGCTTCCTTGTGTTAACAGTTGATTTGACGTCCCTTGTTTTGTTTGACAAGAACTAACTACATGGGATAATTGGGTGAAAGCACATCGGAATCCGACCCGTAATAGTAAACATTGTTAAAATATTGTTTACATTTGGTTACATTTGGATTCGGAATTGGATTTGGATTTGGATTTGGATGTGGATGTGGACTTGAGGAAGGATTCACGGGACAGCGTGAATGTTTCGTGGATTGCGTGCACACGGCAGCGGCAGGACAGAGGAGGACAGGAAGGTTAGTCTCAGTCAGTCAGTCTGCCTGCGTTCCTTTCTCTAGTATCTGTAGTTATTGACATGTGCCACATGTTTGTGTAAGCCTACAAGAATAATCACGGATTAAAATTATCTATTGCCCAATTAAGGCTCTACTTGAACACTCTCTCTCCCTCCTTCCTCACGATTCAACATCAACAGTAACATGCCAAGTCTTTGTCTTTGTCTTTGTCTGTCTCTACCGAGGTGATTGTCGCACTGGCTCGTCTTATTTTTTCCTTTGCGTGTAATACCGTCATATCTCTCCACACAAGTATCAAAGGAAGACTTGTACGTAATTGTTCCATATCTGGTAGAGCTAAAGCTCTGTTGACATAAGCCAAAGCCAGAGTGAAAGCGAACGCCGTCAACAAGCCAAGCCAAGCCAAGGAAGGGAAAGGAAAGAAAAGCCAAGCTAGCGAATGTAAGTGTAAGGGAATTGAGGACAGAAAATAATATGTGCTCGTACAACTCACTGTCACAGGAGAAAAGATAAGGGACGTGTCTACAGTCGACAATCTACAGTCTACAGTATACAGTCTGCATTCTACAGTCCACACACTACACACTACAGTCCTGCTCCTCCAGATATCATCGATAATTTCACGTGCTTCTCTCTTACTCACTCGAACAGTCGAACGTCTCTGTGCACACATCCAGCCAACAAACTACATATAGCTCGAGAGCACGAGCACTCCGGACCAAGAGCAGAGTGAGAGGAAGAGGAAACGGAGGAGGAAAAAAAGAAAGCAAGGGATAAAGGCGACTGGGAAAGGGAATTAGAGTTGGCAAATACAGAAAAGCGCTATATACATGATAATCATCCTCAATCGTCGTCATCATCAGCCGCTGCAAATAAAAGTAAAACAAACGCTCCGCTCCGTTCCCTCTGTTCATGCAAAGTCAACATAAGACGTTCCACTTCCAATTTAATCTTTCCCATATGTCACAGGGAGAGAAAAAAAACGACGGTCGTACCTCCATCCACACATAATAATACATCCTACCGTGTGTACACTCTAGAAGAAGTGAACCAAGCTCAAAATCAAGACAAGTCGAATCAAGTCGAGTAAAGGAGAACCAAAGCCAGAGCCAAAGCCAAAGCCAAAACTGAAGCTGAAGCTGAAGCTAAACCCAAGCCAAGCTAAGACAAGCTAAGCTAAGCCAAGGCATATGTGTAAGGAGCCAAGTACCAAGTAGAAGGAGAAAGAGCGGATTGAGCAAACGTCAAACAATATTTAAAGACAAGTTGATTTACGTGTGTCAACATCCAAATGAACTCTCATCAAATACAACATAAATCATTTTATCAAGAGTACCAACTACAAACCCACCAGTTGGAACGAGCGACCAGTCAGCTAAACAAGCTGAGTCAAAACAACTCAACTCAACTGTAGGAGAAGAGCCAGCACAAAAGACGTGGGAAAGAAAACCAAAATACCATCAGTAGTCCCCTTCACCAGCATCAGAACCAGAACCAGAACCAGAACCAGACTCACATTCAGTCCCACATCCAGCATCAGCTTCAAAAGATAAAGATAAAGCAAATAGCAATTACCTACACAGTGCAGTCTCGGCAGAAACAATAGAAAAAAAGGAGACAGAGAAGAAAGAAATAAATCAGTTGGTTGTCTCTTGTCTCTGTCTATTGTTATGTAATTAGCTGGAGGGAAGAAAGTGAATCAAGCGTCGTCAGCATTGAAAACTTTCCAAACAAATGGTTCCTTCTCATTCTGGCTCTCGATCGTAGCTTCCCCTTCTTTCTATCTGACTGACTGTCTGTCTGTCTGTCTCTCTGTCCTTCCTTCCTTCCTCTAAAGGAGTGTGTAGTGTGGTGTGGCGTGGTGTGGTGTGGTGTCGGGACACAGTACAGAGTAGGAACAGTGAGAGAGGAAACTTATTCGGTTCCATTGGAGCGACCGACCCACCGTCAATGCCAACGTCAATACAGAGCAGATATATAGAGGACAGACGAGAAGAAGAGGACTCAGAGAGACGGGAGGAGTGGAGGAAAGGGGAAGAAAAGGAAAATAGAGTGGGAGGCTTTTGGCAGTATGTGTACTCATTGTCAGAGTCAGAGTCAGAGTCAGAGTCAGAGTCAGAGCCCACGTGTGTTTATGGTTACAGTTTACAGTTCGGCGTGTGTACGTGTCGAGCAGGTGAATTAATGGAGAGCAAGACAAGTTTGTCTCTCTGCTTCGTGTCTACAGTGACAACTTAAGCATTTTAATGACTTGACTAATATCAACAAAACATTACCACCGTACCATACAATTTCGCATTCGCATTCGCATTTTCAGTCACAATTGCAGCACTTGCTTCCGCGACTCCACTCTTCACTCACCTACACCTACATTATTTGAGCTTCAATCCAATTATCTACTCTCCCCTCCACGACTCCCATACAGTCAAATCATACATATCAACCGTCACCTATTAACTTCTCTAAATACTATCTCCGTATACCTCCTACTACTTATACTAACTTGTACAATTTCAACTCACTCTCTCTCTCTCTCTCTCTCACTCTCTGTCTCTGACTCTGTCTCTCTTTCTACTTGTACCACAGGTACTCTATTAAGTCATTTCACTCACATGTAGAGCTATAATTCAAGGGGAGAGTCCTTGGGAAACGAATACATATCAAGAATGTGCTAATATGCAACAAACTCAACACTTACGCTGTGCTTCATAGACTTTCTATAGCTACAAATCCAAATAAATACAAATACAAATACTAATACTAATACCACCAATACTACTCTTTACGTCAATTTCATGTGCCATTAAATTACACTCAATTAGCAAACTTACACATATCTTCAACGAGCAATTTATACCTAGACATAATTACCTACACGACCTAGTTGTAAGTATAAATGTAATGTCAATCTCATATCAGTATCTAAAGGAAAGTGTCTATATACATACATATCACCATCTATAACTATAATAAATACTATCTACATATAGGTAATTATACACTGACTGAACCTACAAATACCTAAATGCAAATCCCGTTTGTCGTTTGTGTTGGTTTCGTGGTCACGAATCGAATCTCCAGTAATTTTTTATGAATGACTCGAGTGCTGAAGCGAGCACGGGAAGAGAAGGAAAGATACACGAGAACAATAAAACAATAAACATAAACAATTTCCACTTGATTGCGTACAAAGGATGTGACAATGATTACCAGCATCACCAAACCAACTTGTATGGAAAGGTAAGTTGTACTTCCTTTATACAGATGTATGTATTGTAGGTATTTATGTGTCATCATTTAATAAAGCTCTTCATGCATTTCTTATGACTGATGGTAATCTGAATAGTGAATAGTACAGATATGTACATACAGTACATGTACATATGTGGTAGTAGCTAATTGACCCCATGTATGCATGAAAATTGACATGGGTAAGGTTGAAAGGGAAAAGTTGAAGAGAGGAAGGTGAAGGTTACGCATAAGCAGGAGAAAAGTCTCCTTCATTATGGGGATAATGGAAGCTATAGAACTACACATGTATAGGGAAGGTAAATAGAAATGAATGCGGAATGCGTTTTAGTGTCTGTAAATTTACCAATGCTAAACAATTGTCAATGAATTATGGATTATGAACAGCAAAGCTACTCATAGTCATAGTCATAGTCATCGTTATGATAGTTATGGGCTAGAGCTGGGTAGGTAGCACACTTACAAGCTGTGTATAATGGCATTGAATAACTCGACAGTCGTCGACTCCTTTTTCCTTTTCTTCTCTTCGCCTCTGCTCATGTGAATTGCCAGCGTTAAGTTGAGCTTTTGAATTATACATTTTCTATGTTCATTGCATGACCTCACCAACACGAGAGACGGAACAGAGTCAAGTCAAGCCAAGCTACGAGGATTGAGCTTAGAGTTTAATGTATAGGTATAGTTGTATAGACATCTACATACGAAATACATAATACAGAAATTACCTATCTACATACATATGGGACACGCTCCACGGGTACACTGTAAAACCTAAAGGATCTTAAAATAGGAAAAATGTCTAAAAGATAAATGTATTTACATAGAATAATTATGAATGCAGTTGGGATGCATCTTATCGTGAATTATTGAAACACACTTATTAATTCATTGAAACACACATTGGACTGCAATAAACGGTTCCTGAAAACGTTTTTTCCGTTTTGCAGATTTTGAAAACTTCTATTTTGCTTGTTTTACGTTTTTTAAAGCGTCGGTTTTTTTTATTTTTTTACACTTTTTGAAAATGTCTATTTTTTATTTTTTACGTTTTTTAAAGCGTTTATTTTTTATTTTTTAACACTTTTCCAAAGTGTCTATTTTTTATTTTTTTAAGTTTTTCCAAAGCGTCTATTTTTTATGGTTTTACGTCTTTTCGAAACGCATTTTTCGTGCAATTTTTGAAATCGTTTTTATTATTTTTTACTTTGCACATTTTGAAAACGTCTTTTTTGTTCTTTTTACAATTTATGGAGACGTTTATTTTTAATTTGCAAGTTTTAAAACTTTTTTTTCTTTTTTCACGATCGCAGGCATACTTTTTTTGCAAGTTTTGAAAGCGTCCTTTTTTCGTCTTTAAAGTTTTTCAAAACTCTTGTTTTCTTTTTTAAAGTTTTTCAAAATTCTTGTTTTCTTTTTTAAAGTTTTTCAAAATTCTTGTTTTCTTTTTTTACTTACAACCGTTTTATAAACGCATAGACAGTGAGATGAGCCTGAGATACACTTTCAATGCGTTTCAAATGTACTTCAGATTTTTAGATGCACTAAGGAAAATTTGCATTCCTAACGTTGCTTGCTAACAGCGTCCTATAATAATACTAAATACACTTTAGTTTCTGGCATTCAAGATGCACCAATTTTTCAAGTGTACCCAAAACTGGAGTTGGGAGCGATAGAATGACATAGAACAAATTGAAATGAAATACCAAGTGAAACATGTGAGCACCTGCTCAGAAACAGATTGGGATTGGGAGACGGAAGGAAGGAAGGAGAGGGCGAAGGTGGCGGCAGGACTGTATGGAATGGAAAAGAATGAATATACCTACGAAACAGTACTAGCGGTAAAAAAGGTAGCCAATCTTACGCATTGGCATTATTATGTATCTCCGATGCACACACATTCGAGGTATGTAGGTACCTACCTACTTATTTATCCACATTCACATCCACTTGGGTCAAGTTGCGCTCAGTCCGACGTCCGTTCCGTCGTACACAGTACAGAGTATATATTTCGAGTGATGTGGGTATGGGTATAAGGAATGGATTAGGGAATAGTATGAGTGCACTGTAAAGAGGAAAGGGACTGGGGAGACATTTCCTATCAAAATAATAAACACATGTATGCATTTATACAGCACGTATATACATATAGCCACATCGATATACCGCATAAATATTACACGTGTAAACATAAACATAGCTTAAGAACTTCCAACGGCAAATCCAAATCCAAGTCCAAGACCAAGACCAAAACCAAAACCAAGCCCAAGTCCAAGTCCAAGTCCAGCATCAGCTCCAAATCCAAATCCAAATCCAACGTCGTGTACTCTTGGAGAAAAACAAGATTGAGCATTGAGCAGAGAGAACGACCAGATAAAACCAAAGCCAAAGCCGAAGCTCAATCTAAAAGTAAAGCCCACACCAAAATAAGCCTACTCCATACAGTCACAGTCCTTTTCCTTCTTTTTGTTATTGTTGTTGTTGTTGCTGGTTGGTGCTGGTGGTGGTTGTTATCTCGGAGTATAAAAATAGAAAAGAGACGAGGTACGTGGTGAGTGGATGTAGTTGCAGTTGGCTTTTTTCTCTCTCTCTCTCCTTGTTTCTATATGGAATCAAAGGGAATAATTCCTGATCACAGGGTCTTGTTGAGATACACATGGAAAGGGTATGAGTACCATGCATATCCTTGTTCATCTTGGCCATTATTTCTATGATTATGACTGTACTATCTGTGCTACAATAGTTCCCTCCATAGTCTTCCGTCTTCCACTGACCAATATTTCACGAGTAATGTCACACTGATGAGTCAATCCTGCGCATTCCTTTTCCTTGTTCTATTGGGTGTAAGAAAAAGCCTAGGTCGAGGGAGAAAGAAGAAGAAGAAGAAGAAGAAGAAGAAGAAGAAGAAGAAAGAAATAGGGAGTCGACAGTAAATAATAAAAGCTGCCAGAGGAGTCGTAATCATAACCATAGTGGTACATAGTAGGAAGGAGAGGAGTCCTGGTTGCAGGTGTAACGTGCTAGGAATTATCAGGAATGTAATGTCCACATGAATAATGGTGGGGCGAACAACAACGGGTCGGTGATGTGATATGCGGAACAATTGATAAGCTACATACATGGACATGGAAATATGTGGAGGCCTGTGCATAATATGTTTACACAAATAACAACCCATGTAATAATTATAATAAGTACCGGTGCCGCAGTGTAGAGAGATATTAAGGCAAGTCCAATCCCATGCAGGTCCTACATCAAGTCCTGTACCCATGAACAAATAGACAATATAAAAGAACGCGATTGGGAAAAAACTTTGACACACGCTTTGCTTTTCGTTTCGACTTTGGTTTTGGCTTTGGCTTTGACTTTGACTTTGGATTTGGTTTTGACTTTGGCTTTGGCTTTGGCTTTGGTTCTGGCATTCTAGTGCTTTTAGTTTGACTTTGAGTTGGAGTTGGAGTTGGAGTTGGAGCTGTAGTTGGAGTTGGATTTAGAGTTGGAATTGTGGATTGGAAAGAAGAGAGTGAGCGAGTCAGTGGTTTTTGGTTTTGGTTCAAGGGGGAAAGTCTTGTTGAGTTATTCATGACTGCATGGGTAATGGGGGTTGTGTTTTCTATGAGGGGACATGGACATGAGGACGGATGCATTGCATGGGAATTTGGAAAGGCATGCATGCATGGATGGAAGTCGTAAGTTGTCCCATATTCTATTAGTTGCTCCTCGTATGAATAGATTAATTTACCTTGACAGCTAATTAGACTCTAACCTAAATAAATGGTGAAATAGGTCGGAGATTTTACTTTGGCTTTCCCTTTTTCAATGTTCCTTCACATTTTCTCTACTTGATCACGACATAGCTATACTTATATAGCGAAGTATTTAGTCAAAAGAGAGAGAGCGAGAGAAAGTGAGACAGAGCGGGTTTCCCCTTCTTTCTTTCTTCTTTTTAGTAAACCTTCGCCGGTAAACCTTATAGACCGACTTGAGTTTTTGAGTGAGCTTACGAGAGCCTTTCAATCCACAAAATACCATGTTCGTCTATCAGTTCAAGTAAATCAAGTGAAAGTACCTGTGCTTATGCTTACTTCCACAAAGTCATTGGAAGTACCTTCTTTATTCCCCTCT
>JAAXYX010004970.1:0-11531 GCA_036851915.1 Ptenothrix huangshanensis | reverse complement strand
AACAATCAACATAAATCTATAGATTATATTCTTACAATTACTAATATTAATGCTCATATAGATTAAATTATTAAATTATATGATGTAATCATTACTTTAGTATAATATACACCCTATATAATGGTCTGTTGTAATTTCATATATTAGTAATTAGTACAATTTAACAGTAGATTTAAATCAAGGTCATCAAGGTGATAATCGTAATCGTAGCAGTAACATTAAAAGGTAAATATGCAGTCGCAGTTAGAATACATAGGCAAACATCTGAAGTCAATTATTAGAGTGTGATTAAATATGAAATAGGTAAGTGGGAAATTACTCAAGTTTTTCTGCAAGGATCAAACATCGAAAGAACAATCAACAATTAAGTCATTTCAACCTCAGACCAAAAGTCTCTGGTTCGAGTTTAAAATTGTTCCTGTTTTATTTGTAATTAAAAGATTTATTTACTATACTTAACTCATAATTTTTTAGATTGAACTCACTCAATGCCAATTTTGACTTTACATTTACCTAGATTTAATCGGAATTAAAACGTTTCTAACATTAGTAAAATGTAAGATAATCCTAATCATATTGAGTTCAAATTAATCATTTAAGCTCTTCTCCTAGTGATTAACTATCACCCGATTCCTAATCATTAGCAATTGCCGATTGTCAGCTGTTGAAAACTAGTGATAAAGAATTAAGAACATTATCAGAAGTCATTATTCTCATTCTCATCTACAATTGGCGATTTACCATTAATTACTGAATGATGGCTGCCAATGTCAATGCTTTTGTCTGTCATTAATAATCAACCATGATCACTAATTAGTCTTAGTGATGAATGATGATTTGACCTATTTCATGTTTTTCATTTGTTGTTTGTCTTTTGTTTCTAGTTACCTTTCGGACGACCGGCAGTTTTCATCGCTCTTAATCCCATGAGAAGACCCGCACCCACTGAGTCAATGTACATAATAAATAGAAGCTCTCGATCATCAACTATTCCACACTTGACTTTTCAATCGTCAACCAACTAGTAGTAATCTCAATTAATAATCAAATTACAATCTCACTAGTAACTAGTAATGATGAATGAATATTCCTTCAACAATGCTTTGTCCCAGATCAATTGATAACTTATTCCACACTGTCAACTGTAATGTATTAATTATTCCATGATCTTCCAAATTACTAGGTAACTAGGGTCAAGATGATCAACAACACTTGCGAATATTTTTCACAAATTACTCATCAACAAGTAATAAAGAACACTAATCTTGCTTTATCTTGCCAATCGATGCATGGAGCAGTATAGTGACGATCAAGGGAAGCCACTATTTAACTCGGAATAATTGCACTGCCAACTGTCAAAATGAAAGTAATTTTCTTAATTGCTATTGAATCTCACTGCACTTTTGATAGTGTAAGTAAATCCAAGTAGTACAAGTAAGTATTATCATTAGTTGTTCTACTAATAATCCAAATTGTTAAACGTAGAAGTGATCACTAGTGTCCCACTGTTACAGTTTAAAAGTTACAACTGTAAGTGTAATCTTAATAGTGATTGTAATAGTGATAGTGATGGTAATGGTAATATTGTCTTTATTGTAGAAGTAAAGCGAAGGAAAAAGGGGGACACACGTGGCCTACACGGAGTGTATTAGTACTTGAAGGTATTCTCATACAGTGTTTGATGGAGCAGGAAGCTGGAGTCCACATGTTGCACACTCTCCGGTCGAAGAATGAGTACTGGAAATCAACCCACAGTCGGTATCGGCTCAGCCCCAAGTCCAAGTCCAAATCCAACTCTAACTCCAACTCAGACACCCAAAGCCAAAGCCAACTACTTCGAACATCCATTCACTCTTCATTCCATCATCTCTAGTAGACCTTCCAACTCCAACACCAACACCAACATCACAATCAACCATCTCCATTGCCTTCTTTGGGGAAGGCAAGACCAAGACACTTCATACAAACTCAGCTACAACAAAAAAATGAATTGGTGAACCGACCAACCATCACCATCAACATCAACTTATGCATTTCGACGACTTGGAGTACCAACTGACTAGAGAGAGAAGACGCGAAGCTCATTGTCTAGCCCTATCTGGATGAGTCTGTCCCTGTCCTGTCCTATCCTATCCGATGCGATGCGATGGGATCACAAACAAGAACCAGAGACCAAGAGCTATAAAGCAAGAAGGATTATTAAGAAAGATTCACTAAAGATGAACGAGGAACGATGCAGACGATACAAGATGAGAATGAGAAGGGAAGGGTTGTGATCCAAGGAGTGTGGAAGAAGGAGGCAAATCTGTTCAAGGCAGTGCTATAGAAATTCGTCCAACCATTCACGTGGGATCTTGAACAAACACCAAAACCAATACCAAAACCAAACCAATATCAACCGCGAGTCAAGTCAAGTCAACGATTATCTAAACGAAGGGAAGATTACGTACTACTCTACTACTGCGTTGTACGTACTGTTCCATTTGTTGCAGAATTTAATTCTCTTTTAATTAAATTACTATTATAACCCATCGTATAGTTCTTTCATCGTATAATCAAATATTTTCCCTCAACATTCTACTGTTATCTTTACTCTCTCTCTTTCTAATTAATTAAACAAGACCCGTAATAATTATGAATCATAACTTTAAGCTAAGCCTAGCACCAGTCCAGATATTTCATTTGTAATCTTATCATAATTATAATTACAAGTACAGCCCTTGCTTATTTCTATTGCTCAAAGATAAACATGCTACTCTTATCTCCCACAATGTTACATAACAAGATTGCTATTTTAATGTTGTTTTTGTTTTGTTCTTTCAGACGTGGCTATGTTTTCAGATGCAAATTATAAATCATAACGTGGTGCAAACTCTAAAGCCAAAGTCAAATCTAAATCCAAATCACCATCCACATCCAACCACCCACCAAACCTAGCAGAATAAAGCGGAGAGACAAAGAAGCAACGCAGGGAAGAGAATAATGTAGAGAATACAGAGAGGCTTATTGGAACAAACACCCGCCCATCTCCTGTCTTGCTTCGTCTCTCTCCCCAAATCCATCCGAAGGCGGACCGAAGGCGGAACAATCTCTGGTGGATTGAATCAGCCTTCGACTTGCAGTTGGAGTTGGAATGAGCAACGAACGAGTTTTATTCAACAAGTCAACGCCGAAACCAAAGCTGAATCAAAGTCAAAGCCAAAGCCAACGCTACATCCAACGGCAAGCCAAGAGAACAGCCAACCCCTAAACGAAACCAGCCAAGCACGACTACACCTTGTTTATATACGTTTTTTATTTGATTTTATTTCATTTGCCTTTAATTTCATTTAATACCCTGCCTTGCCTTGAATCAGACAATGCAAAGAAAACAATAGAGAATAGACTCAACTACCCAATCCAACGTGGAGAATTCAACTACAGCAGAGTTGTTCCTTTCATATGAGATTCGAGCAGGATTTTTAACACTACATCTCTAGCCTTTTTGATTTGATTGCAAATAGCGTGTTTATTCAAGAAGGGATGTTAAAATCTCCAAGTTATTATTGCCCAAATCTTTTTAAGTCCAAGGTGATTCTTTCAAGCTACATTTCTTTTTCTTTGTAGTCAAATTGTTAATTTTAACTTTTCGAATAATGCGATGCAGCGCGAGTGCGATGCAACTGACTTGAATGCAATTCATCACTGCATTGTCCAGTATTTATTTAAGTAGTGAAAACAAATGCCTCCTACACGTCCAGCCCAAAGCCAAAGCCAAATTCCGTCAAGTTTTCCTCAAATCAAGTCCTAATGACGCCAGTAATAGTCACAGTATACACGTCAAGCCTTTCTCACTCGACTGCATTGCAGTTAAGTTGAGTTGAGTCAAGTCGAGTCGAGGGTGACATGCACTACTGACTTCTCAATTTCAATTCTTCAATCCTTCAGTTCTGTTCTGACGACAGGGGCAGGGTCAGTCTATCATGTATGCTTTGTCTCCTCGCTCTAGCTTTATAACTTCCACTTGTTCGTCAGTTCGTTATTCGTTTGATGCTTTGGAAACTTGACTTCATTTCATAACACATAACATTATACCACTATCTGTACTAGCTTAAGGTACTCCAGGACTGAATCGCTTGATTTTTAAAATTAGAATTAAACCCAGCCTCTGTGTAATTATTACCTACACGATACTATATGCAAGGCAAGACTATAATTATCTTTCCAGGTATTCTGTTTGCTTTTTTCTTTTTGTAATTATTTTTCTTTTATTCTTTCATTTTTTGATCAGATTTTTTCTGGATTTTGGGCTTTGACTTTTATGCGAGATAATGACTACCTATTCCTATCTTAGAATCCTCCAGTTGGACGATGTGCATTTAAATCCTTTTTAGAGTACTTAAGTATTTTCAAATTACGAAATGCTACGAGAAGTGCAGCTGCATTTCAATTGAGTCGCCTTGCACTCTCTTTAGTTTCTACATACCTACCTACGTTGGTAGGAGTGACCTTGTATTTCCTTTTTGCAGAATCCTATGCAGATTCTTGGTAGAATTTCCTCTTCTTTCTCATTCATCATTTTAAATCAGTTAAGTCACTACGGTCGTAATTAGAAATTAATAATGAAGAAGACCCTACTATTAGAGTCATAATTAAAATTCAAGGCTAAATGAGTATAGCGTCAAATGTTCAATCAATTTGAGAAAAAATCATCACTTTCGAAGAATCTCTTGTGGCAAACAATACCTTACAATTGCAAATGACCTAATCTATGTACCTCCATCCGTATATATAAATATTCTTTAACATGGTGCCTTATGGAAAGTACATATAAAATGGACCATACTAACGTACAAAAACCAACGAGCAACTTTGGATAAGCTGGTTATCAAATTAACCCAGAAATTTTCCTGGAACCGAAATATGGTAAGTTTGAATCCAAATTAAAAATACTAATTCTAGGAAACTAACACCGCTGAATATTTTATAAAGCCACAGTTAAGGAAAGTCAATGAGGGGAAATCAATTAGGCCAAGTCAGTACATATACAACTAGATTCCAATATTCCAGTATTCCAATATTTATGTATAATATTATACTTGTTTGATTATAAAAGAATTGCGAAAATAATTCTGAGTAAAATTAAATCGGTTTAAAAATAGAAGGGACGCACTAACAAACAAATACGCCATAAAGAAAAGAAAAACAAGATGATTATATTGTTTATGCATTTAATATTAGTTACATGCAAATAGGAGCACGTAATTAGATGATACATTTTTCATTGACTTGACTTAAATAGCATGCATTCGGAATTTTTATTAGAGCATTTCAGAAATTGTCTAACGATAAGTTGAATCGCACCGCCCTGGGAGTATTGACAAATATTTTAACAAGTGCAAGGATAATCCGCCTACGCTTATTTTATTGTTAATATTATCTCCCCATGAGTTTTAAATGCGTTCTTTATATTCTGTGTTTTGCAGTCGGCAGATTTCAAAGAAGGAGACAAGAGTCTGGTGCTGGTGCTGAAAGTTGAAAGAACAAAAGCAGCTCTTACTCTTCAAGCCACGATTGTATTGTCGCTCGGCTTGATCTGCTGTTCAAGTGCAGGCTTGACTTGACTTGGGTTTCGGCTTTGTGGATTGGCCGACAGTATAATTATTACATACATGATTGAGTATTCACCTACATCTACTCAGAGGTCCATATGCATGGGTATATCTTGTATCAATTTTAGTTGGAATAGAAACAACCTGTTGCAGGGAGAAGAAGACAAAGCAGAAAGAGAACCAGACCCAGCGAGGTTTCCCAAAGAGTTAATATTGAGACAAGCAGCCCAGTTAATGGGCGACTGTGCTTAGGGATTGTGTTGTCGGATGAATAATGGATGTATATAGTGGGATGAGAGAGGCGAAGGTGTATTTGTTGCAGATAATTTAATGCATGTAGAGACGGAGGCAAGCGAAACTAATCATTTCGTGGGTTTTCACACAGCTCAGACCAAAGGACGATGATTAAGACGAGGCGATGCGACGTTCATGTGTTTGCATGTGAACGCGTGGGTGGATGGTGATTCACTGTACGGCAGAGTTGAGTGTACATACGTTCATAGTAGAGTATTATGCAGATACATGGATTTTCTTTTAGGAATTGTAAATAATGAAGGGCCAGCAAGAGTCGACAGTGTAGCTGGATATGTTCATCGTGAATGTACATACCTATGTAACTATTTTTCCTAAATGTATTTCAAATATCCTGATATAAAAGGTTATGCCAATGATCGTCCCAGAGTGTTTGAGTAAAATTTTCTGCTCTCCGCTGTGTCAAAAGAGGCAAAACTTTCCCATTTGCACTTTTTCAAAAAGGACCAAATTTTCCGTTTGTACTTTTTGAAAACGAAACAGCATTTTCCATTTACACTTCCAGAAGTGCAAACCCTTTTATTTATAATTTTTTAAAATGTATGTATAATTATGTTCCTACCCATACCTGCCCACGAATGAAATACTACAAAATACTAATGCCATCTACTGCCTCCAAAGCTAATGTGAAAACTAAAGCCAAAGCTCAAAGTCAAGACGCAAGAACAAAAGGAAAACGAAGAAAAGATACCGTCCACTTAAATCGTTAAATCTAAATCCAACCAAATCCAAACACCCGCAATATCCACGTAAGAGAACTGTTCAACACAGACCACAATCCTCATCTCATCCACAATGAAACAATTGTAATTCCAACACCAGCCACCGCACTGTACATTTAAACAAAACTTCCGAGACTCCTTTCATTCTCTCCTGTCCCATGGACTTGGAATTGGTACCTTCTAGAAGAACGATTCGGGAAAAAGCGGAACGCAGAAGGATTTGAAGTCTACCTACACCTACCTATGTACATGCAGATACTAATACACCTACTCTATAGCAGCTGGGTATTAAAGAAGAATACTGTTAAAGAGAAAAGATATCCAAGCAAGGCCTGCAAAAAGACGACGACTTGGCCTACTGGCAGACTTTTCTTGTTCCTTTGACTACACACAGTGACTACCAAAGCCAGTGCTCCAGGCTCTTCCTCCGTTCACTTTTATGAATGAACACAGACTCACACACCAACCAACAAACTCACCGGAAGTTCCTATACCCACGTATGTGCGCAAACCAAAATATATCCCTATAAGGTATAGACCCGTGGAAAAAAACAAGTCGTTGCAGGCAGCCCTTCTTCCAACTACTTTTTTCAAAGGAACAAAAAACGGAGCCCTTCGAGCGTCTTCGTCGTGGTTCCTTGCTCTTTATAGCCAAGATATACACATATATTTTTTCTCCAACACAGGTATTGATATGAAGCATTAACTGTAATTATTTTGCATATGTCTCTCATGAAGACAAGGGAAGATAAGACAGGACAAGACAGTAGCTTATATCATAGCTTTTAGAATTGGAGCCATATGTGCAGTTTCCTGTAGCCTTGCATATGACTAATCAATTCTCCCCTGAACCATTTACTCCAGGTCCAACAATGGACGCACGCAATACATACATAAAGACAAGGCAAGACGGGATAGGATAAGGCCAAGGCATTGCATTGGAAATCAGATATCTTGACACCATTTTCCAGCAGTGCCTTCTTCATAATGTTGAAATTGGTATGGGTTGGTGCTGGAGTAGAATGTTTTAAGAATGAAATGAAGACAGAGAGGAAGGTGCACAGGTAGAAATGAGAGTAGAGTACGGGAGAAGGGATCGCATGAAATAGAATGGAATAGAATGAAATCGATCATATCCGGTTTTTTGCCCTCATTCCATAGCTCACGGTAGATGATGTAGGAGACAATGGAATGAAACTCATATCCCCATTAGACCGTTCGAGTTCCCATAACAGTAGTTGTAGTTGTAACCCAACGTTAACGTTGCATTTTATAAGAATCAGAATAATACTAGAATGGAGTTTTGTAGTTTGTAAGATTCCTGGATATTTTGTGTAGTTTTTATCCCGGAGAATCTTTACCAGTGAAACGTGCATGATGCATGAGAAAATGGCTTCTGAATGAAATGGACAAACTCGTACGATGCAAGTGTAGGATAGGCGTGGAGTTCATTTAAGTCAACAAGTAATAATCGTATCGTATAGTAACAAGTGTTTCGATATCAAAGCAAAACATTTGATTCCTTGTTTTTTGAAGGCGCTGAGTAAGGAGAAGGGGACTTTTTTAAATTGAAATGATTACTTCGAATCACGCTCTTTTGAAAGGTTTGAATGCCGTAAATACAAAGATTAAAAGGAAGCAAACTTTTTTTTGTAAGTTTTCACAAAGTGTTAAATCTATTACTTACACCTGTTCAAAAAGAGTTGATTTTTCTATTTTCTCCATCTCCAAAATAGAAAATTTGGGAATCACACTTTTGGAAAAACAGGTAAAATTTTATGCTTGCAGTTTTTAAATAATATTTTAACCTTTTATTTTCCCTTTTTTAAAAAAACGAAATCTCAATTTTACATGCTGAAAAGGATTAAAAGAAAAGTCTATTTACATATTTACCCCTTTCCAAAAAAACTCAAAATGTCCCATTTACTCCTTGCGAATGGAATTGATTACTACCTTTCTACAAGATAGGATTACAAAACGCTTTTTTTACAACTGTCTTCATTTACGAGCAATCTAATGAAGCGCTTTTTGTCAAAATGGGTTATACTATACTTCTGTACGTGGAAATTGAATGGAAATTCACTTTGACTTACACTCACCCCATTTTGCCAAAACGCTCTTGAAGTACATGAAACAGATACCAGGGCAATGCAACGCAAAGCAAAGCAAAGCAAAGTAGTAGAACAAACTACTTACATTAGAATGACAATGTAATTGAGAATGATATTCGAGAAACTAGCTGAAAGAGTGGAGAAATGCGTCGTAGCCCTTCTCTCTAAAGTAAGTACATAAGATATATGTACATGTACATACTGTATGCGTTTCTGTAAGGCAGTTGATTCAGGTATTAATGCATAATTTAACGGTTACTCCACCCCGGCACATCCGCTTCTTTTCTCCAATACCAACACCAACACTCAAACACCAAACATATGTCATTCCAACACATACATGCATCAACATACCAACTATAATTATCCTTCCCTCTTTGTATATCTATAGCCATATAGGTATGTATACCGTCACCCCTTGCCTTGCCTCCTTTGATTCCACCTCCACCTCTTCAGACTTGACTTTCCTAGTGTCAATTTTTACAAAATTTTATATAACCTATTCAGCGCTCTATATATACAATTATATCCAAACGGTACTTTTTCCCTTATGGACTAATCTCATAACAAATATGAATATTAATAATCCACCTGGGACTGGGACTGGGACTGGTACTTGTACTGGTTGGATGTACGATGTACAAATGTAGACATGTAATATATTTGTGCAAACATTAGTCGAGGGGATGAGTAACACTGGCTCAAGTTGTTTTTGTGAATCACTGAGTATGAGTATTGTCTGTTTAGACTGTATTCATGTTGGAGAGATGAGGATTTTTTGGAGACCGGAAGGAAGGTCTTGATAATAAAACGAGTTATGTTCAAGAGAAATTTATTTCACTTGCTTATATAACAACGTTTGCTGATAATCTAATCTAATGCAAAGCTACATGGAGGAATATGATTGGGTTATACAATAGACTCACGATCAGTGGAGGCGCACACCTTATCTCTATCTCTCTTGCTCATTTTTAAATATAGTCATCTGTGTGTGCTTCATATACATTTGTAGACTGACGTTTTTTCAAGATTGTGCCTGATTGCCTTATGTTCATTTGTCTCCTATTCAATTTCAATATCTATGAAGAGAGTTTAATGGCAAAGCTCTATACACTTAATACTTAATGCAGTAGTAGTAATGTATTCTTAAAATGACTGGGCTAGCACAATGACTTATGACTAGAAGATATAATTGACCTCATTTCTACAGATATGCATTCTTTTTTCTTGAAAATTCTTCGCCTTTCTTATACATTATGTGTACCCTGGTGTCTTTCTTCCTTATGCACGGTCTTTTCACAAGTATATTGGAAAAATATATCATGGTGCCTTATGAAAAGTGTGATTTGAAATTTTCCCTCTTTTGTAAAAACGCTATTTCGAGTATACATATACGCATATACAAAAAATTTATTCAGAAGAATTTGCTCCATTTTGAAGCGTTATTTAAAAATTTAACTTTTTTCGACAAACGTAATGAAGATATTTTACTCCTCTATGAAAAAAGTTTAATTTGAAAATTTTGCTGCCTTTTGTAAAAAATGTTTAAAAATTTAGCCCTTTATAAAAAAGTAGATTTACAAGATTTTGCTGATTTAGTTTAAAAAGTGTCATATTGTTTATAAATTTTAATTTGTTGCAATTTATATTTACGTTTGACTAAGCGTCCGTCTCGAGTTATGCACGTAGTTGTTTTAGAGTCTACGTAAAATAAAGTTAGCTTATACTATTCATGTCAGTTTGTAAAGCTTTGACTTTTGCTTTGTTTCTGGTGTCCCTGTCATGTCTTTTTGGAGGCAAAGAGCACAACGGATCGACAGCAAGTCGAATGTCAATGCACAGGATGTGCTGGATTATTACAATTTTCTTGATTTATTTGCTTTTCTCTTTATGTAGGTACTTTTATATCAGTAGGTTTTAGTTTTGTCTGCATTTGTATTGCGTGATTTTTTTGTTTGTAAATGTATTATTTGTGTTGTACCTTGTCAACGGCTTTACTGAAATGACTATATTTTCGTTATTGGAAGTAATTGAGCGGAGATTTGCTGCGTTGACAGAGTCAATGCCGATTGATTGCAGGTGTGATTTAGATTTAAGGCAAATTGCTAAAAGAATTGCTATTTCTGGATGTCATTTTCTGTAGCTTCGTTTTTAACAGTGTAAGTATTTAGAAGGTTTTGCATTTTCGAAAAAAGTTTTGTTAGAAGATTTTCATGTTTTGGGTAAAGTATTTGGTGTCCTTTGTACACGTTTTTCATGTTTTTCAAATAAATTACCTACTTAAGTGTAAATATGATATTTTACGCCCTTTAGAAGAGGTAATATATGTAAACATTTTACTTCTTTTTGAAAAGTTGTTACAAGGATTTCCTGTTTTTAGAAACGGTACATTAAGAATTTTTTGCACCTTTTTGAAAAAGTCTAATTAAAAAAATTACCTTTTTTTAAAAAATATTACTAAAATACTTCGCTCGTTTTGGAAAAATGTAATTCAATAATTGAGCTCCATTTTCAAAAGATATAATTATAAGATTTTTGTGGGTAGTAGGAACTATTGCTGTTTTTGGAAAAGCGTATTTATAAGGTTTTGCTGGCTTTTGAAAAGGCGTACTTAAAAAATTTCGCGCCTCTTTCAATAAGTGTATTTACCGTAATTATTCAATTAGTACGCGGGTCTCTAACAACACGCGGGTCTCCAATAGTACGCGGGTCAAACGAAAGAATTTGTAAATAGTGCGCGGGTCTCTAATAGTACGCGGGTCTCTAATTGTACGCGGGTCTCTAACTGTACGCGG
>JAAXYX010004969.1:0-11533 GCA_036851915.1 Ptenothrix huangshanensis | reverse complement strand
GAGATCGGATAATAAATGTAATTGGTGGAATCAAAAAACCAAAGTTGAAGGCGGCGGACGAAATTTGGGGGAAAAAGACGATTACAATAGCGTCGCTGTCGCTAGCTAAAAAGATGGGCAAATTATGACCTTTGACCTCCAATATCTTCGCTCCTGGTAGCGAGCGGGCAAAACAAATTACATATTTAGAATCAGCGTCAAAAACTCTATCGGATAGGCTATATTAGAAGAAAAAATATGTAAGGTAAGTAAAGGTCACTTATGCCTAATACGGTACTGTCAAACAAAAACGTAAAGGCAATGATTGTGAGTAAAAATTATGGTTACTGTTACTGTTAGTTCACTTCATACGTACAGTACCGTACACATCGCTGCGGCCAGTTGGAAAAATCCTTACGCTAACAAATATACTAAAAGAGAGAACATCATTGGGGATTGATTCACTTGAAATTGGAAATTGTGCATGTTATAGGTAATCATCTATAAAATGTCAAAATCTCGACTTAGAATATGGCATTTCCGACTATAATGAATAAAGCAACTCCGCTGATACGCTAATGAAGACCGACGACAATGGTATTAGTACTGAGTACAAACCAGATGTCACCACACGTCATTTTGAAATGCATTACAAGAAAGTCAACGTCGTAAATACATACCAAAATAGAACTAGATAATTATATAGCGTTTTGAATGCTGCAACATAATATACTAAGGCGTAAACAATTGCCCGCCAACCTACCAATTCATATTACTTTCGGTTTCTGACATGAAAATGAAAGATAACATTTATATACTTCTTCGAAAATAGTTTTAAAATATCCCTAGATAATAAATTATTACTACATGAAACTGACTTCAAAGTTGCCAAATTTTGGAACAGCTGCTCTTATAACTATTGGTATTCCAGTTTTTAACAAAGTCAAAGAACTAAATCTGTTTAAAGAACATTCGGCATATAATCATACGTATTAGTACTGCGTACAAATAATGTAGAAATAATAATATTACAATCATGACTTGATAAAACTAAAGAAAATCTCTCAAACGATACATGCGCCAAGAAGTAGATAATTAAATATGCAACCACAGGTGACAATCGGCCTACAGTAATAAATATCAGCAATCAGCATCATCATCTTATTCTACACTTTACGATTCACAATTATGAAACATACAAATGAGCAGAACAAATTTGAGTGATTTTATCAAAAATAGTAAATGTAATAATAAATAAACTGTAGTAAAAACTTTTACTTACTACTCCAAGGACTGTTATTGTTATCATCATAACAATCACTAGATTCACCAGCTGATACCATGTCTCCTTCCTATCGTGCGCTTCGTACGTTTTCCTTTATATGTCCATACACTTTGATCCGAACAATTTGGGGATTGACTTGCCAATCTTTTTTAGCACTTACAGTTTGTTCATGCAATTGATATCTGTTTTACGTAATTATATGTTCATACTTACAGGATGCTAAAAACACAAAAACACAACGAAACGAAAACTTAACTTACTTATCGTATCCAAATCACAAGCGAAAACATTGAAAACAAGCCGCATCAACTAAAAATCTTAATTTAGTTAAGAATTGCAGTTGATTTACAAATTTTTCTTTTACCGCACTTTAAATACTCCAACTCCAACGTTCTGATTGTGCTATCAAATTTTAAGTGAAGCAAGGAGTACGTAGGTGAGTACGAATAAGTGGTGCAAAAGAGAGATACTGAACTGTTCTTTTTATGTATGAGATTTTCTCTTCCCCCGCCGACAATCCTTATTCCAACTCACTACTTATATAAAGTATAAAAATATATAGGATAAGAACACCACAATACCTACAAGCTCAATCAACGTTCGGCTGCAGCGGCTTACCTAAATTCTATGTATGTACGATTATAAAAGAAACTATCCTCAATTCCTGCGTCTTCTGCTTCAATTCTTGTGAATATTCATTTCATAAACGTTCCGACTCAAAAACCAGCGATATCTTTATCAAAATGTGCATAATAAATAAATGCAGTTCCCCAAAAGCGGAGCAGTAGATGAACTGACTGAGATACGACACCACCATAGAGGACTGCAACTGTACTGCATTACATTTCCCTACAACTATATCACTTTACTATCTACTGGTTGGACACACATATATGGTTGTATACATACATACATACATACATACATACAGGTATGCATAAGTATACTGATACTTTTCCACACTTCAAAAGCAGAATCTGCTTGGTTTTTGGTGCTTGCAGAAGTACGATACACTTGAGAGATAATTTAGATTATTACTGAAGCTTGAAGAACCAAGGTTAAAACGTTAAATGGAAGAAATACTACAGATATAAATATGTATCAACAAGTATAACAAAATTTGGCGTCAGTGTGAAATGGTCTTATTCTTTGACTTCTGGCTCCCTTGTCTTTCAATAGTTTCCATCAGATCGACAATTTTACCACGATCACGACATGGGTGATGGAACTTTCAAGTAGTATCACTTGTTAAAAGGCATACCAAGTTAAGTAAGTTAAGGTAACAACAACATACAAATCAAATTCAACGAAAATCTTCCTTCATGTTCGTACATGATCTTCACGTATTCTTTCAAAATTTAAAAAATTAATTATATAAGAAATAAAGCCCGCTTTCTAAGCACTTTAAATCTTTAAACATGTACCTACACGAATCAAACCCAAATATTTACTACTGCCTTCTAATACTTTGTGTATGTAGTGTTACTCCTATGAAATCTGATGCAGCCAACGAAAATTTGTAATCCTTCAAGCTTCTAGATAATAAAAATGCATTACATAAAGCAACTACATAATTCGTACTTTCTATTGAGCTTTCTATTATTATACTCGGTGTCTGCAATCTTCTTAAGGACCCTAACTCCAAATCATATAAATTAAACCTACCAACTCAGCCTGCAAATACCTTTGTAAAGCACATAAAGTGCAATCGAAACTAAAGGCTACATACTCCAGTAGCTATCGTCCTTTATACATGCTTCGAAAGTGCCTCCAAAATTACATAGGATAGCCGTATTGCGTCTAATTATTTGAAATGCACTATTTATTTACACAAAGCACAGGCGGAGGCGGCCTCTACACTGTACCCAAAATAATTAAATAAATTCTGAATTCCAAAAAGACAGCTGTAATTTATAACCTTCACACAATTACGCACAGTCATTTTTGTCCTGGTGATTTCTATTTCAGTAAAAATTTCATGAAACCCGAAACAGATTCGTGATTCCAAAATAAAGAATTCGGTATCAACCAGTCAAAATAGCTTTTATTTTCGTTAACATTACACTAACACCCGCTATCCATCCACAATTCCTTTCCACACTCAAACTCAGAGCTCTACACATGAACATAGAACAGACATGTAGTCAAGTCGGATACAGATGTTTTTCCCTGGTTCTCTTGTTCTAAATTCAGAATCATACAAATAATTCTTTGCCACGAATGGAATGGATCAGGAAGGAAAAAAATTATGGAAGATTTTAAAACTTCACTATTGTTTCCTTCCTTTCTATCACCCTCTTTCTCTAGCAGCAATTCAAGTAAGGCCATGAGTGAGGTCACCAATTTATTTTATGGTTGATACTAATCTTACAAGACCAAAAGATCAATAAAGCTTCATGATCTCAATTTTTAAGCTGTAAACTTTTTTGCTTTCAACGGTACAGCCTTAACACCAAAAAGTTCCGACAAACTTGCGACTGATAAAGGCTAAAAAAATCACATCAGTAATCTAAAAATCTCGATCAAAGTTGACAAGATTACTACTTTACTCTAACGATATCTGTAGGACTGTTAAAACCACCTAAGTAAATGCGTCGCACGAGAACAACAAACTGATGTGAGTCCCCAGGAGACTTAGACGAATTATAGATGCTCTTCACGCTGCTTACACTCTGACAAAGTATCGTCGAACAGATGAAACAACAGTAACGTAGTTTAGCAAGTTAGCAAGAGTAGGTATTTGGTAGTTAATGGTTACAAGGTACAGCCGTAGTAATTAAATTGGTAAACTACCGAAAACGGAGAATGATTCGCTGCTACTGCCGGCTCCAATGAATCTACATGACGTACAAATTCAGCAACGTCCTCCTCACCAAATCCTAATCGTACATATGTAACCGATGAGAACAAAAACGAAAAAGCCCAACGGTTAAGCACCACGAACTCTGAGTGCACACGCATGGACGCGATCTTTAAAATTAAAGACAATACCACATTAACATTACGCCATAACACTACATTCATCACACTCAAGCTACCAATTAAATACAAACTTTTATACGGTATATTTATACATCTATAGAGATGCACTTAAAATTTGAACTATGTTCGCTGCACATTTATGGATACTCATTCACAACAATGCTGCTGCTCCTGTTCCTGCATCTTCTGCCTATCCTCTTAGTTATGATTTAGAGATTATCTGAATCACGAGTCAAGAGCTTAGTTACCGATGCGATCCTATTGACTGACTTCACGAAGAAGACCTTACAATAAAACAGAAACTGTACATTCATCTCTCTTGATTATTTTCCATTTGATAACACCCCAAGAAAAATGTACATTGAAACGTCAATACAAGGATAATACAGGGTATCAAGCATTTTTAATGGCGAGCCGTACGTTACCTGAAGCGATTGCAGCGCAATAATAATTTAAATAGAATTACAATACTAACTATAGAATCCAAATTCAATGCTATCTGACCAAAGTTCCCCGCAGAACCCAAAAATGTACCCTTAGAGATATAAAACTGTGATGCGCTCGTGTAGTAACGCGAAGTAAAGTAAAGGTGGAGCGGAAATAAAATGTAGTTGATCATCAAAGCTTACCCAGAACTAGAACTATCAGTTGGTTTTTTATAACAACAAAACTACAAAAATATAGGTACGTAACTAGCATTTTTTTGCAAGTTTACGTGAATTTGATGAGTTTTAGACTAGATGGATGTGAAAAGGTGTGGTGGAAATAATGGTATATATAGCTTAATGACCTGAACTGACCTGAACAACCAAACCAACCCAAGTAGAACCAAACTGGATGGCTACGCACTCGACCATTGAATAATATAGCACAGAAAAAATACAAGTCCAATACAATGCAATGCAATTTGAAATTGCAATGCAGTGCGGGCAAAACCCCCCGTCCAATTTATTTTTTTTCCTTTAACAAAGTCAGCAAAGCTCTTTGAGAGTATGAGCGGCTTAAAATAACATGCGCGGATCGATTTATTTATACCGAACATTATAGTACTCTCGTTACACCATAGTCCATACCCGCATACCCAAGTTAATATATAACTATAGTCATATATAGTTTTCCGAAACAGAACAGAAACCGAAACCGAAAGCCGTGTGTCTAGTGTCTACTACGACTACGGTACAGCGACTACGTCTAACTATTATAAGTATTACAGAAAATATAATAATCGGAAACGTCCCGTCCCAATTTGAGGTTTGGAATTGTTCACTTCCAGCATATGAAAAGTTTACGTGCTGTCTACTTCCAAATGAAATGAAATTTGAGATGTAAATGGAAAGTGAAGGTGTGATCTCCGATTAAAATATAAATAAATAAACCCACACTCAATACTAATGTCAACAGTACAGTAATACAACAGATAAAAATGAAAAACATAATGCAGGTGTCTTACAATCGGGTTGTGAATCAGTAGATTTCCCTCCGATGCACTGCCAGTGCCAATACAATACTGATTAAGGTTGCACGGTGAATGCTTTCGTTGTCACATGTCACTTGCCACAAAGTAGTACTCAAGTCTGCACATACACGTAATTACATATATCTAGATTTAAACGGCACTAGAGTGGAGTCGAGCACAGACTCCAAGACTAGCTCTTAGCCAAAGACACGGGAGGCGATAGTTTAGTTCCAATGATGAAAAACGAAACAGAAAATGTTATAGTGCTATGGTATGCCAAGTCACGACAAGTCAAGCAAGGACTAAATATTGGCTTTGGTATAGCCAAATGAATGAAATTTCGAGCAACTTCTTGTCTTGGATCTTACGTAACGAAGATGACGTTCTCTGAGCCAAACTCACAATAACAAGTACCTACAATGTAATATGTATTTTATTTGATGTAGCCCGGCTGCACTCAGAATCCCTCTATCTCTCTCTCTCTGCAGGATTTTACGATACGACACGATTCACGATATTAGGAGCCAAGCTGCGAAAAAATAATGAGATCTTTTGAACTGAGGACTAGGCAAGATTCAGGAAAGGCAAGATTCAAGTTTGGTGATGAGTTTGTAAGCTAGCTTGTAATGTGATGCACTGACTGCAGAAAAAAATCGACACGAAGCGTGGGCGCAGTCAAGGGTTAGAGAAAAGAAGATGATTATTTACGATTTTACAAAATAGGAATTTCACAATTTTAAAGGCAGATACTGATTAATATTATAACATTTAATTAATACAGTTGGATTCACCACATCTGTTTAATGATTGTCTATCTTGGTGTAGTTGAAAGTGAAAATTGTACGTAAATTAAAATCAATCTACATCTACCTACCCACTTAATTATAGCCCATAACCCTAACCCGGCAATTTCGGAGTAGGAGTAGAAATGTTAATACGGTTTTGTATTTTACAGTGACAGATTTATCCGCCCTAGGCTTTTAAACGACACCAAACAATTTATTACATGCCCTCAGCACAGATTGCATCACTGCATTTGTAGAGATCTTCGATAAACCACTACTGAATTTTCGTTTTACTTTATTTTGGAACAAAAATATTAGGCGTGTTATGCATTCAGCGGTTTGCTAGACTCTACTTACAAATATCGTTCTCATCCACGGGGAATTTGGGCTATTTGAGCAACACATCAGTTAAATTTCTTACTGTTTTTTAATCGTAAGGAGTCGATGTAAAACCACGTGATAAAAATTATCAACAATCAACACAAAGTAGAAGATAGACTATTAATTATTCAACGTAACAAGTCAAATCAACCAGATTTACACTAAGAACGAGTAAGATCGTTAAATAAAAATTCAAGCAAAAAATAAATATGGAGTAGCTTTTAAATCGAATTTTATACATCATTAGATACAAGTAAAAGAATAGTAATCAATCACACATCCTTATATGCAACAAATTTCTAATACTTCGCTATATTTTATTTGCTTTCGCGTTATAGCCTGTCCCACTGTAGCCTTTCCTCCTGAAATTCCTCACTTGCAAAAAAAGCTTACTCTGATGTTGATGGTACGAAAGCATCGAATAACACCAACACCAACCTTTTATTTATTGTTTATATGACGGCAGATGGTAACCCTACATAGCCTGCTTAAAAACTAGGTAAACTGCACATACATTACGTATTCCTGTGAAATGGAAACAAAAGATAAACACTTAATCGAACAGCGCTAGCAAATATCATACTATACACACTACGTAAATGATTATTACTACGTAAAATTATCTTAAAATCCATGTTACGTACCTTTCGAAAGCCAATTGATTTGATTTTTGATAAGAAGAATGTACGATCCTGCGATATTAGATGACGAATTTTGATTACCGCGACACCAAAAGTTGCATAAAATATTTATTGTCTTTGACAGACGACGTTTTTTAAAATACTTTTACGATATTCAATATTGCGATTTGGTGTAGTAGTTGTAGTTGTCGATATCAATATCGGTATTTCGTATCGGTATTGCGATATCAGTACTCCGTATCCAGTATCCGGCACACGAAGACGTTGACGTCCAGACCATTAATCAGCTTATTACATTTAAACAGTATTATTGATTTGGAATAAATATACTCTACATACAACAACAAGAATCAACAACGAAAGCTGCTCTCGACTTGACTATAACTTCAAAATTTGGAACTATAAGAAAGTCAATGATATTTCTGTTATTATAATATTGCCACTCGAATCTCGAATGTCGAATCGATGATCATGCCTCTTGCAACTCCAACTTTCGCTATCAGCTACGTGATTAGACAGAACGGTAGACACAAATACATAGTCAATAGCGAACTATCGAAAAGCCGAAAATGCTATTAACTGTGACTCTACTTAATCTGGGAAGAATATTCAATCTTCTTCAGCTAAATGCTAACTCCCCAACCGGAAAGAGTGCTTTCAAAGCTGTAAATAAAGTCTCTCCCCCCTAATGAGTATTTGAGTAACTGGATCGTCTCCGATAAGATTGAAAGCGATGTATAATCATACATCAGTGTGTATGATCAATGGTAACGTATCCAAAGAATATGATACGCTCTTTTTACAATGTCAAGTGCGAATCCAACTGCAACTTATTTTCGATCCACGACGATTGACGATACAATGTTGAGAGCGGATGTATCGATGATGGTTGGTATACTTGCTGGATTTCTCCGTAGTAGTTGGTTTGGTAAATATTTGAGCAGAAATATTAAAATTAACTAATGACTCTTGACTAAGGAAGGACACGCATTTGATGTATTTGCAAATTTAATTACGTTATCTTAAATGTGAAATGGTAAAGGTAGTTTGCAACGTATCCAATGTAGCGTAAATGGTACAGTAATATAATATACGTTGTACGTAATGCACAGCTAATAATTTCGCTAAACTTTTTTCAGTAGTTGATGATAGTTGAATGGTTGATATCGATAGTTAACTTGGTTTTTGGACTATGAAGTATGGGTTCGTAAATAAAAGTTCTCCTGGTTGATGGTTGTAGAAATATTATAGTGAATAGAATAGTTGAGTAGTTAGGACTGTTAGGAGTGCAGGATAGAATAGGAATTATGATATGAATTGGGAATTAGCAATAGCGGAGGGTGTTTGTGGAATAGTAGAATGTGAGCGAGTTGAGTATTGGAGGATCGGTGTATTGGCGTATTGAGACATTGAGAGTATGAAATAAATGTGATGTAAATGTCATGTAATCTAATGTAAGGTAAGGTAATGTAATGTGGTGAAGCAATGTAATATAATGTATGCAAATCCTACCTCGCTATTCTCTACGGTGTGTCTCCATCTCCATCAAAAATTGGAGGAAAAACAAGTCGGATCTTGAATGTGGGAACACGCAGGCGTTTTACCTGGGAGTGTTCTCAAAATCCTCATACACTGCTCACTGCACCAACAGTACCAACACCGTCCAACTCCATCCAACTCCAACGTCTCCAACTCACTAACAACTCCACGATGGCTCGATCATCGAATCCGCTCACTTTACTTTCTGCCTTCTGCCATAGAAAATTCTTTTCCTACACTACAAACTAAACAACCAAACACACCTCACGCCCTGCCCTTATGCGCCTTCTAAATGTCATCTCTTCCATATTACTACTTTCCGCTGTCTTACTCTACCTTCCCATCACATTACATTTAATTATGTCGAAGTTGCTGCAACTCTTCACTGCAAACCATGCAGGTTACAATGTTTACTTCTTCAGGCCAACGTAGATGACATTTTGAGTGTATCCCACGCTCCAATATTGGTGATACGCTTTCCCAAACCAAGCCCAAGCCGACAAGCCTAAGCCTACCACTACCACTACCACTACCACTACCTAGGCCCTATAAGCCAAGCCAAATGCCCAATGCCCAATAGCCCAATTCAACACCACCGTCACACCGCAACTTCAACATATGATGAAAGACTTCAATTTCCAAATCAACCATTTTTACTTTTTAATTTTACTATTTAGCTATTGCCGTTTCTATGCAAATCTTACACCGTTTCCTTTCCATGTTACCTTGCTCATGTTCGTGTTCCTCTCGCTTCCTTAACCACGTTCAACATCTTCAATTTCTCAGTATCTTCAGAGACAAAAAATGTTTCTCATTTTGCCTCTCGTTCCTCCTAAAGAGCGGTAAGGCGTCTGTTAAGCAAATCTCGGTCTAATTCTGAATTTCATGTTCACGTTCATGTCTAGGCCCATTTTGTGTTGTCAGGGCGTAAATTATCTGGAAGACAAGAGAAAAAGGATGAGGCAGAGTAGGTAATTAGAGGATCCATGGGGACAGTAGCGCAGGAAAAGGGGGAGACAGGGGGTACATGTACTCCCCAGAAATTTTAAAGATGTAATGTTAAAGCATAGGAGTAGGTATGTACATTAGTGCTTTGTACCCCCCTGAAATTTATTTGCACCCCCCTGAAAATTTGAGGTTCCTGCGCCACTACGTGGGGATGGAGAACGTTGTCAAGTTCAGATTCTATTCCACGCAAGTTAAAACTTAAATGCTCAAAATTTACAATATGCAAATGGAAATCATTGCAAATAGGACATTATCAATTCGTTAAATTTGTCATCGTCATCAGCCAAATCAGCCTAACGACGAGCCACAGACCAGTCAGAGTCAAAGCCTTAACTAAAACTTCATAAGTCATAAGAGTCATAAGACGATGAGCAGGGTGTCATTATGATTGGAGCTAGGCTAGGGTGTTTAGTGTTGGGTAATTGGTATGGTTTACTAGTTTAGTGTTAGGATGGTTGATGGTATCATAACCATGGTATGGCAGCCGGCAGACCCATAAGTAGGTGTCGGTGCATTAAAAACCATCCATCTGTACCATCACCATTCCATGCATGACCATTAACATACCATTCCATTCTGAATAGATGCAATGATGCAGTATGTAATTTCTAATAATAATCATAACATAACAAAACAACACTCAGTCAAAAGGTGACTGACAAACGTTTGTGAGTAAAGTTATTCCTTTTATTCCTCCTCTTCTCGTAAGTTGTTTCGGATCAACTTGAATTTTAAATGAACTTAACTTTTCTGAAGTCATGGGTTCTATTCCGAGGACAATAGACAACCAAGTTCGTGGATTAATACAGGTTTATTCTTGTTAGTACTGCAAGCATGTGTTGGTGTCCTGCCATTCCCGACTATAATTATGGAATTGAAAAATATATGATAACAGAAAGAATGCATCTAACTTAATGTGCATCTATGTACTGTACAGAAATTAATAATAACATCCTTTTATTTCCCGATCTTGATAATGATAAAATCTGGTAAATTGCCCTGTACGGAAAGCGCAGCTTTACTGTGCCTATGGATACACTATACACTCGTAGTGTTATAGCGGGTGAGATTATCGATGCAATATCAAGTTCCAATTTCATGGCATGGATCATGGATGCATATCGGTAGCAACTGATAAGAGGTTTATCAAGGTTGATCGACTAATAGCGGCGAACGATATTAAATTCAACAAAGTGTGAAAAACTATAATTTAAACATTTAAATGTTTTAAATTGTATTGAATACTAAAAATCAAGCGCCCAGGAAACGGTACGGCTACCATTCGTACCCTAGCAATTCGTACCTCGACTATTCGTACCCTAGCTATTCGTACCCTGACGATTCGTCCCCCAATACTATTCGTTCCCTGACCGTTCGTACCCTAATACTATTCGTACCCTGACCATTCGTCCCCTAATACTATTCGTACCCCGACGATTCGTACCCTGTATGGTGACTACTACAGAAAAATATGAGG
>JAAXYX010004968.1:0-11535 GCA_036851915.1 Ptenothrix huangshanensis | reverse complement strand
CAAGCAGTTTTTTTCAATTTTACAAAAAAACAGACGCATTTATCCTAAAAAACGTGAAGTTTCTGAAATTAACACAAAAACCGACGCATTTTTTGTTTACATTGTATACAAAAACACATGCAGATTTTAGAGATTTACAGTGGAAAGGTCCAGTTTGTTTAGGAGGCCAACCAGAAGAAAACTCCAGCTTACGCCACTGCTTCATTGAATCCTAATTAAAAGTTCTGTCAAACTACCACATCATGCAATAAATGTATGAAAGAATAGCACTGTATACAAACTCATTTCAATGTGTCCTGCAGGCAATGCAATGTTTATGTAGTTTAGTTGAATCGTATCATTTTCAAGAGTAACAGAGATGAAAATAAATCTTTCAGTCGTCGTTTTTTTTCAAAGTAATTATTCATTTTTCCTTAACAGCGACAGTGGGTTCTATTCAAATAAAACAGGTTATTGCAATATGCATTCGCAATTCCGACAAATCCTGTTAAATTATTCTTTGGCGAATTTGTTACGAACCTAAATTTTGAATTTACTTTGGATTTTTAGAATGTTATGTATTTAATAATTAATAAATTAAGTATTTTTTGTAGTAATTAAGCAGTTATTCAAAATTACAGTTGAATTTAGTTCTTTATACACATGAGCTGATTGTAATATTAAGAACAAAATAAAACCGAATGTTAAACTCATTATTGTTGTTTCTGACTTACTCTAATCTTAAAGATAGTTGTGGGACTAAGAAAGGGTTAGCATCAATAATGGGTACCAGTACGCTAGCTTATTGGAACTGTTCCGTGAAGTTTTTAAAAATTAAATTTTAATTTTGTTTTTAAATTTAAATGCAACAAAATTTCAAATACAATTCTTTAAACCCAAATTTGAATTTCTCAAGTTCTGAGTTTTTATATAATAGAGTAAATTGTATTCCCGCACTAGCAAATTTAAATTCCTAACATAAACGCGGTAAAACGTTATTAATGAATATTTTAAGCGGTTACTGATAGTGAGTTTAAGGAAATTAATTATAATTTCAAGCTTTATTTTCTGTTCGATAACGGTTTGTTAGCAGTTCACAGAAAAAGGCTTAAAACTTTGCTTAATCATATACTAAACTTTGTTTCTTCGTTTTTACCACTCGTCAGTATGATTTAAAGCATAAATTTGGAGCAAAAAAATGAAAAGCTCCGAATTTGGCAATTGTCAAAGACCAAATGAGGAACAAGTCGGAATTTTTGTTTCTCATGTCATCTGCATTTGGTTGTTAGTTTTTGCTTTCTGTATCATTTAATTGGGTAAATTATCTCTATGTTAATGAGATGAAGAATAATATTTTAAGCACTTTTGATGTCTATAATTTTTTGATTTGAGTCTGTGGTGCAAAATGTCATCCACTTAAGTAATAAAAAAATGCTGTAAGTGGCGTTAAGATTAAATGAATTAAAAATATCTTAACGCCGCTCACAATCTTGTTTTGTTAACCACTAATCAACGCTCACACGCATTTCAAAAATGTCAGAATCTAACTACTAACTTTAGTAGTTACATTTAGTAAGCTAAGAATCAGAGCTCAATGACAAATAATTATTATTTCTGGAATTTTAAGCTTGGAAAATTAAAATTGCAAAACGCAAAAGAAACAACATCACCGACTTTTATAATAAATTCTACATGTACCTAGTAAAGAATTAATTAAATTATGCGTGCGAATGCCCGATTAGATAGAAAGGATATTTGACCTGTTACCCTACTTCCGAAAAATTGCTAAATACACAACTTACAAAATTTATGAAACACTTTTTTGTATTTTCGAACGCCAGAAATAATTATAAAATACCAAAGAACATGCAAGAATATTCGTCATTATTCCTATTCACGAATATTCGTGTAATATCAGCACTATTCGCGAAGCGAATAATGCTGGCACGAATAGCGAATATCCACGAATATTAAATATTCGCGAACAATATGAACAAAATACCAAAATCAAATTTCTCACGTGGTAGAATAAGAGAAATATTCGAAAAAATACATAAAAGCTACCATTGTCTTAACCGTTAGAAAATTTTCCAGATAGTAAAAGTATTTAGGTTGTCATTGTATCAATCGTCATCACAAACGGAAAATGCTTATCCGGTAGACATGCATTTTCATGTTCAACCCGATAAGGGTCAGGCTTTGAGTGAAACATAAAAAACTTCACGGCACACTTCCAAGAGCTGGCGACAAGCAAACTACTAACATCTAAGAATTTGAAAACGATTATAAGATGTCTGAAAAAATGTAGTTGACGATTACAATTATTGTAATCAACGACATCTCAAAACATACAGAAAAATGCACATCGCTAATTCTGAATTTCATAAATCATGTAAATACTGAGTAGCTTAACTAGACGTGGGCCACGTAGGTCTACAAATTAATTAGAAAATATACCAAATAATTACAGATTTGCACCGAAATGGCAATTTTTCAAATATACAAAAACACAACTTAATTTTAATTTAACACGAAATGGCTTATATTTTAATTTATCCAAAATAACGTATTTTTTTAAATTTAGACAGAACAGGCGCAAAATTTGTTATGATCTACACTGTAAAATTTAAAGTTTTTTCAAAGTTTTTACACTGAATGAGATCGCGCTTTTCCAGATATACGGTAAAAAATCATAAGGAAGCATTTTAATAAAGTAGTATCTTTCTCTGTCTTTGCAACGCATCGTATACTATGTAAATGATCAAACATTCGATTTTTGAACATTCAGGACAATTTGCTAAAATACACCTCTCATTTATTCATGACAAAACGATATCAATTGAAAATCTTTCCCTGGGGAACAAATCTCAGGGACAAAACTGGAAGTATAATTTATACAACAATGGCATATTTTTCCAACCGGCGTTGAATTGTAATGAATTACAAATTTAATGAAATGCATTTAAAAAGGCACATGACTAAACTCACATTACTCACAATCTTCATTTTGATTATGGCATTCCAGCCAAAACAAGCCTACGACAACCACCAATAGTACTGCAATAGTGTGAATGACGTTCGTGCTTTTATACCTTTAGATTGGGATATCATCTTACAAATTGCGCTGAAAATTTTGTAGAGAATCTAAAGGGAAAACAAGTTCATAGGTTTGCCGGACTGCAACCCACGGATTGGAAATTTTTGTTCTGCTAAATTTTAAGCGGGAAATAAACTTGAAGGTTCCATAACAGAATGTCGAAAAAATTACAATAACAGTAGAAATAAAATTATCATGGACGGTTTACAAAATCAATGTTTGTTTCCACCAATAAAATACATGAATGCCAAAAAAATAAATTAATTCCATTACTTAAACTTTCGTATGTAGATACCGAACGCCATTCGTATATTTAAGCGTAAATCCGGACAGATGTATTACGTAGTTACATCATTTCCGGTACTGGGCTATTGCTACGAAGAACAACATAAAAATGGTAAAGTTTATCTTAAAATATAAATAACATCCTTTAACGTCTGGTAGTGTTTTAGTATCTGTCTCAATTCAAGGCATGCAAAATCTGTTGTACCCTTTCAAAGTAGGTTTACAAACCCCGCCAAGTATTTTTATCAAAACGAAAAAAAAGTAGAAGTAAAAACCCGTCTGAAAAATGTTGGCAGCTGTAGATTGCCACTAGAACAACACTTAACATCTCCTTTTTGTTGGCCAATAATAAAAGTTTTTATAATGTGAAATATTACACAATTTTTATTACATTGCAATCTCTCGTTAGCTTGAGTTTTGTTGCATGATTAATTCATTAATATAATAACTGTTTTGATTTTCAATTACAAATGAGTACATGCATTCACAAATTCAGATTTTGTGGTTGCTACCATGAACCATGAAAATTTTCCACCTCTATGTAGTTCATTCCAAAATAATCCAAATATGTTTACCACGTCTGACTAAAGAAGAATCACAAGGATCCTCTAGTCACTTTGATATCAATGCAACAACAGAGAATATTGTCCAAAGTCACGAAATGCTGAATCCGTAGAAGTTAATCCTGCGCCAAATCTACAATTTTCACATTATACTCTATCTACCTAACTACATAAATTCAGAATTGGCTCCAACATCTCCTTAACAGCACTTTATGGTTTTTATAAATGGTTGTTACACAAAAGCATAAATTTTTGAATTGTGACTTAAACAGTTTCAAACCTTCGTTTGACATCTTAATTTATTTATAAATACTTCAATCATGAATCAATTAAATTTTAATATTTTAACAGATTAAGAAATTGTGTGCGATGAATACTAAAGTCAAAGCAGGAATTCAAATGAAACTTTATTCGAAATTCATAACCAAATTCCAATCAAAGACCAAAATCATTTTTAGCTTTTCAAGCAAAGTTGGATGCAAATCAACAAATGAACGTTAAACTTCCGGCTTTAAATCAAACACACGATCAAAAGCAAATATTTGCACTGGCTGTTAAACAAAAGCCAGGTTTGACTTCTACATTTTTTATACTTTTGATTAAGGATATCATTTCACAAATTGCGTCCAAAATTTTGTGGAGAATCTTAAACAGGAGCAAATGAATATTTTTGCTGGACTGTAACCCAGGAATTGAAAATTTTTGTATGACTAAATTCGGAGTTGGGAATACACTTTCTTATCGCAAAAAACAATGTGGGAAAAGCTTATTTTACAGTAGAATTCAATTTGTTAGGCATTTTGTATTCGTTATCAAAAATGTAAATGATTATGTAACCGTGAAATTTTTCTCTTTTAGTTAAACTTTTTTACGTAGGATGCGAATGTTGTTCGAATATTAAAGTTGTACGCCGATCAAATAATATGAACGGAAACATAATTGTTGCACTACAATTTCACTAACAGTAACGTTACTAGGATTTTGTATGACCAAAAAAACGCATCTAATTTTAAGTGAATTATTTTAAGAAGTTGAGCTTTTTTCGTGTAAATTAAAAAAAATGCCCCATTTTCGTGTGAATTTTACAACTAGTGCAACTTTTTGGGTGTCAAATGAACAAATCTGCGTCTCTTTTGTGCCAACGTTTAAAAATGACTCCAGTTTGTGTATTTTTTTTAAAAAATAGCTCTTTTTTGGGCAATTAAAAAATTTTTCCCTTTTTTTGAGGAAGTTAATAAGCATTTTTAAAAACCCCGCTTAGGCCAAGATCTACGTGGCACACGCCTAGTTACGCTTGTGACTGCAAAGCAAAACCTAACGAGTTATCGTAAACTAGCTTTAATTATAAATTATATATTTAAATTAAAGAACTTCAATTTAAGTTCAACTACAGCACCTTTAATGTTTAATTTACTAAAACTCTCTTGCTTGCGACTATACAAAAGTGAAATATTTTATGCATCTGAAAATTCCCTTTTAAACACCCAGGCAGCCTTTTTAACTAAAAAGGGAAAAAAATCTTAGTCTAACTTAAAAAGAGAGGGGTTCTTAAATCGACTCAAAATACTTGCATAAAAAATTGAGTTCAACTTCTTTGGATCAAAAAAAATTATACTTGTTTTCAAAAATTTCTAAATAGGGAAAAAAGGACGCCGGTTAAAAAATATTCTATACTAAAAGGGGGTTAAAAAAAGAGTTAAAGGAGGATAATTAGTTTGGAATCGCATCAAATATTTGGTTTGAGCTTGTAATTATTTATTCACTTTGACTTGCATCAAAAGTCGTAAAGTAAAAATTGTTTTTCTCATTTTATTCATAACAAAAAAAGGTGGTAAGCATCTAAAATGTTAGATTTATCGTCGTTTAATAAATTCTAGAAAAAACTCTAGATGTAGTAGCACGTTCTGCAAAATGCCTGAAATATTTACCATGAATAAAAACAAATAATTAATATTTAATAAGAGCCTTCGATTTAGAGCTTAGTTAAAATCTTTTACAAAAATTCATTTCTGATTTCATTCATTTTTTACTAGTAGGTCTGCTGAAAAAACTGGACATTTTCTAATGTTTCAAAAAGTTTTACCGGATTATTTTTAAACTTCAAAAAACGGCATATGTTTTTTCGTAAATTTCAAAAAACTGCACACGATTTTTTGTATATTTAAAAAAAATTGCACATGATTTTTCGCAATTTTAAATTACTGCATCTTTTTTTAAATTAAAAAAAGGCGTCCTGTATTGTGTTTTCAAAAACAAATCTTATATAATTAGCATAAGCTCCAATTTTGGGAGGTAGGTCTAGGTCTACTAGGCCTACCGCTGGTTACGCCACTGTATCCCTTGCCCTTGTAAGCATAGGCCAACTTATAGATAGGCTACTGCTGATTCAATGCATGATTATAATTACCAAATTATCTGAACAGCTGCTTGATTTCCAGGAAAATCCTCATTTCAAAGAGGAAAAGGAGCATTTACCCTTGTCATCTGTGTTAGTAGATGCTCACCTTCTCCAGCACCTTCAACATCCAAGGACAAAAATAAAAATATTCCGGCATATAATTAAGAGGTAATAATTTTTGAGGTGTCCTTTGATGTCCTGTGAGTACTTATTCCCACTAACTTCATTCTTAACAGTTATTATTACTAGTCGGTATAGCACTGCTCATTAGAGTAATATCCTAAACTATTTACCTTTTCTGTGGCTATTGTTTACACAATTCTCATTAACAGTACTTAGATCATAGGCTTAACAAAATCCTTAGTTATTTATTTTTACTTACACGCCGTTTGAAATTGTCCTGAAATAATTACTATGGCTAAATTAACGTAGTTTTCTTTGAAATCTGCTCTGTAATTGGTTGCACTCCAAGGCTCCAATTTTCAAACTAGAGCTAAGATTTTCGATTCTAATTTCTATTTCACGATTACGAATGAATCAATCAGAAGCCACAACAGTTAACAGCAAGCAGTAGGCTGACCAAGAATTGTATTTTCAGTAACCTTTGACCTTCAAAATAAGAAACTTAATACTTTTCATTTATTGTTGTTTAATTAATCTCTGTTATTAGTTTACGTTGGTTGTGATAACTTCATTTACTTTTCGCTCGTCTGCTGACTTCCAATTTCTGTTATCTGTTTATTTAGTTATTTCACATTTTACCACCATCTTTCATCATAATCACCACTAATCGTTATCGTGTTAATTGGTAGTTGATCAATAATAATTATCAGCTCATCGATAATTGGTAAAAGTCAAGAGTTCAATCATCAATCATCAATCATTAGTCGGTAATAATTATTCGAGTTTCAACAATAATTTTAATTACTCATTGCAGTTTGCCGTTCATCAACAAAGAACACTAACGATTTTATTAATTTTCTTACCAAAGATTCCAATCCAAAGTAATCAAAAAATGGATCAACCAACGCAACAACAACAACAACAACAAGCAGGACAATCACATTATTTGCAATCTCAACAAGAACGCCAACCATTCGCAAGCACTTCAACCTGTACCGGTTCCCGGATCGAAGTCCTAAACGCGATTCCGGAATACATGCAGGCCAACATGTTTTTCGACGAAAAGCGGTATGCGGAAGCACTAGCAGTGACTGAGAGCATCTTCAAAAAATTGCTGGCATTTCGAGGTCCTCATCATCGAGAAACTATTCTTTGTAAACAAATGATGGGAAGAACTCTCCTCCATCTCAACAGACTTGAAGAATGCACTCAGATTATGCTCGAAGTGAAGGAGGACACAGAAAAGCTCGTTGGTCCAACGCATAGATTTGCACTAATTGCAAAAATTCACTACGGCGGAGTTCTTTGGCAGAGTAAAAAGTACAAAGAATCTTTGGAAGTCTATCAGGAAATTATGACAACTATCGAACAAGATTGTTTTAGTCCCAACCCTTCGTCAGGATTCAGTGCAAGTGAATATTTAGTGATTTACAAAACTGCAGCAGCTCTTTTGGTACTTCTTGGAAGACTCTATGAAGCATTGGAGATGTACAAGAAACTGCTTGAGGAAGAGCTCAAAGCGGAAACTCTAAGAAATAACGAGATTTTGGGAATCAAAACTAAAATATCACTTGTCTATTTCAAAATGGGTATGATCGAGAATGCTGATAAACTTTCGAAGGAATGCATCGCCGGATTTCAGAAGGAAGAAGAAGCGATTCAAAAATCTTATGAGGCCGTGCTGGCTAAACGAATTAGTTTGCTGTGCCTGCATCGATTTGAACAGAAAAGGTATTTTAGAACATTTGAAGGATTCAGTTATTGCAGAATAACAGATTCTTAAAGAATCCGGCGTGTTTTTAAAAACCATATTTCTTGTCCAGGCCTACGTGGTCGTGGCCTAAGCCTAGTTACGCTACTGCTGGTACAATCAGATTCTCAATTTTGTTAATGTTAAGCTTTTATTTAATTACCAATTGAATTTGTGATTCTTTCAGAGTTTCAGCTGGCATTCCTTCCGAACTTCTTATAAACTTCTCCAAACTGGATTTGGGAACTCCGAGTAGCGAAGAATCATCGCAGGCGGAGGCGATCTCGAACCCGGAACAATTGGAAGCAACAGTTGAAGAAATGTTCAAGCAGATTTCGTTGAAATAGAAGAACAATCCAAGCCTGCAACTTCAGTATTATTTTTAATGCGTTATATTAGTTAGAATTTATAGTTTGTAGCTGATATTTTTCAGAAAAATTCTAATTTTCTGAGTTACACTTAAAAGGTTAAATAGAACTGCGTTACTCAAGTTATTCGAGTATTTGCATATAAGTTTAAAAAACAGTTTACTTTTGTATAATTTTTAAATCTTTTATGACTGATACTGATGAATGATATTTGATTTACTTTTGAATTATGTTCAACTAAATACCTATTAAAACTTACACGAAATTTTTTTAAGATCTTGTTTTCCGTTTGCGTAATTGTATTTAATAATTTTCCTTTTAGTAGTAAATATTTTGACACTGATTTAATTAAATGAAAACACGATTATTTTGGGTAAAAACAATGCTGATAAATCAATAAAAAAAGTACTGATAATGTTTACATTATAATGAGTTATCCTAATACCTTATTCTGTTTTGTCTGTATTTCGTTTATTTCAGTTTAATTGAAAATGTGGAAACGAAATACATTCTTGTAAGTATTTAAGGAAAGTCAGTATAACCAGCAGAATAAATTGCAAAAAAAGGCTTCCCGCAACAAATAACATTCAAAAATAACACGTGAACCATGGCCATGCAGTCTAACTTTATTTTGTAGCAAAGATTAGATTTAAATGTGATTAAAAAATACAGCTGATCATATATTGGCATTTTAAACATGAACATCGCCGTTATGTAATTATTTGATAATTTCGCAGCATCAATTCTGATCCAGAAAAATGAAAAAAAGTAAACTATATACATGCCACTTAAAGTTGCTTAAATATCAGCTCACAGATGTTCTTGTTGCTATTAAAGCTCGAGTTGAATCGAAAATCTGTATGTGAAAAATGAAGGGTTGTTTTCACGCCGAGGACATAAAATCTTGGCGCTGATCGTCCCTGTTAAATTAAAAAAATATTCTGTAAAACCCTTAGGACAAGACGACAACATAATCCACAAAAATCTCAGTACGAGCCGAATTAACTAAAGCTATCACGTTTTACGTACTAATACGGATGCAGTAAAATGGTTACTTTCAAGCTGCAACACACAGAATAAAAATTTTCCCAGCCATCGTAACCGCTAGGTTCAATAGTGATAGGCTTATCTAAAAAAAAGTAAAGATGAATTCTTTTCCGAATCGACCAAAACTTTCCCGATAAAAACGAATTTTCAAGTTATATTTTTTTTCAGTAGCCAACCACTAGTGATTCCTATTTAGCCCGAGTTTACTTGCCTTTAGCCCCCCATTAGAGGAAAACGAAATTTTGAAGTTATAAAACACTGCATTCTAGGCATTCTGTGCCCCACCCCTAACTGCCGTAAACGTCAACCGATTTCGATGAAACTTTCTGTAGTTGCATTTGGGACCAAAATATTAGGGCCTGTTTGAGCAAAACCCTTAATTCCAAAAACGGAGCTCGATTTTCCAAAACACGAAATTTTGAAAAATTTCAAATCTACATTTTTGAACCGAAGTTTTGCAAACTTGCTAAGGGCACGTAAAAACAGATTCTAAATCTTTTTTGACTTTTTGACTTTTTTCATTAAACCCTTTGTTAAGAAACTATTCCGAAACTGAGAACGATTGAAAAGGTGCCAAGCGGCGTCAAGGTACAACAAATAAAAATGTAATCAAGCCTTAATGACGCTGCTTCACTCGCTTTTGCAAAATTCTCGAATGTCATTATAGGGAATTTAATTTTTTGGAAGCATCCGCCGAGAACTTGCAGATTTTCTCCTATTGGTTCAATTCCATCTTCCTTGCATTTGTTTTCGGCCCACCTGTGTCAAAATACTACTGCGTAATGTATATTGCGATTGATAATAAATTATTATGATTACATAACGGGAAGCTAAATGCAACTAACCTGCATGTAGTCGAAAAGATTTCCAACCCTTTCAATGGCAGTTCATCGCACAACAACACATTTTCCAAATTAGATCTTGAAATGAGCAGGAATTCGTCCGAGTCCTTGTAGCTGTGAAAGGTGCTGTTTAAATTTGGGATTCGAGGTAATTACATAAGTCACTTCATTTGTGTCAATATGCAAAAACTCCTAAATCCAAGTAACGATTCAAAAATTAAAAATACTTCTAACCTTATAAATTCAGACATTGCGTTTTCCAGACTTGGAATAGCTTTTGTGATTTTGAAATGTCGACAAAGTCCAATCAATGTAAACAAATGGTTAGCCGACAAGTTTAGAGATTTCAGATGATCCACAGACCACTTGTCCTGAATCAGAAGCTGTAGGTAGAATAAAATTCAAATATTCAACACACATACAACTGTTGTATGATTGTATGCCTTTCAAATGTTGTTGATTATTATTTAGTCACTTTAGTAACTATCCCAGATAGCACGCTTTGGCAAATATTTTGGGGAAAATGGGCAGTTTTTGACAGTACGGGTGGAAAATGATCTCTGGTGGAAAAATAACCTGTATAAAAGGTAAATTTTGAGCGGTCCTTCGGAAATTTTTCGTGTCGCATGTTATTGGACAAAAAAGTTTGTGGTCCAACGAAAAATTATAACGTAAAAAATGACGATTTGTCACGGAACGTTTTGGTTGGGCTGACGGTTTTGCAGGACAAGGAACAGCTAATGTTCTGCTTTCCATAATCCACCGATGCCACCAAGTTAGAATTTCTACTTAAAACGCTCATTAGCGGATCCGTTGTTGAATTTCGGAATATGTCAAATTTCGGCGCCATATTTTTTTTCATTGCGTTACCTATTGCTTATGTAGAATGACAAAAAGGTTTTGCTTTGGCTTCATTACTGTGTCCCACCGGATTTTTTATTCGAATTCATTTATAATGTGTTAAACGGGAAAACACGAGTTCTGCAGTTTCCTGGCCGGATGGCAATTCGAATGCTATTTTCACAAGTAAATGCTTATCAAGAAGCAAATTGAATGTAGTTTCTGAGACTGTCTCGGCTTTTT